>JXSR01S032223.1:227413-237531 GCA_000969725.1 Ophiothrix spiculata | reverse complement strand
ATGCCTTTTATTATATTAAAATTGTATAGTCAGTTATATTATTTTCCTGGTGCAAATGTAGGGTATTTCATCGATATTGCATTGCAATAGAAAAACGTCTCTCACCGCTATTATCTGGAAGCCCTGTTAACCGGAATGATACCGTAAGTTCAATAGAAAAACGCTGTATGTTACCAGTTGAACTGGGATCTTAGAATAAACCAGTTCAGCTGGTATCAACTGGAATTTCGTTTCACTATTTTAACTATGTTTGTTTTATTAGAACTTCAACTGATGTCTCAAAGCTTCGCAACTGTGTTTTATTTTAGATGGTTATTTTCACATTATGATTATATTGCATCTCATATATCCACTTATCACTCAGTAGATAAAAATACAACAATTTCATTGGTTAATAACTGAAAAGGATATATCTGTATCGTATCATAACTTCAGAGTTCTATATAATACGAAATCCTCTATGTGATATGATAAAACCCGTATCATACAGCTCTCTCACAAGCCCAACTCGTATCGCTTTCGGAACATGATAGCTGTATTATAAAGCGCGCAGCTGCTGTGCGTGCGAGACTAACAGTCATGCGTTGTCCTACGCGATGCCGATAGAAGCGACGCTCATAGCTGTCAATCAAACCCAGAAAATTACTAATCCAAAATTGATTGCAATGTTATAAAAATATGAAATAACAATTTTCCAAGCATTGTTCCTAGTATTTTCAATTTTTTTACTTTCAACGTTTGTGTTTACTGAGTGATTTCAGCCTCGTGTGATATGAACCGAAATCATTAATATTTTCTCGTATTGCATGAACAAACAGGGGATAACTAATATTATCTTTGACTATATAAATTCTGTGGTGTTAAATTTGATAAATCTGATAAAATAATTTCTGCAATGATTTCTTAATGTTTGAGATTATTGTGTTTGATGTGCAAAGCTTTACATGAAGGAATTGATTATTTTTCTCAGGTGAATGACTATTCTAGCACTTGAAATGGTAAGAGTTCCATATTGTGAAACATACCCAGTTTCAAACACACTATAACCAGTATCAAACCAGTTCAAGTAGGATCACTTGGTACCAGTTTAAGTGATAACAAGTAAAACCAGTTCAATTAGTATTAAATGAAACCAGTTCAACTGGAATTGTTCAGAGCCAGTTGAACTGGTATCATAGAAAACCAGTTCTACAGGTTGTCGTTTGAAACCAGTGGAACTGGTATCAAATGATACCAGTTCAACTGGTATTTGAACTATACCAGTTGAAATAGTATCAAATGAAACCGGTTGAACTGGTTTTAATTAATACCAGTTGAACTGGCTTCATTTCATACCAGTTGAACTGGTTTCATTTGATACCAGATGAACCTGGGCATCAACTGGTGTTCTCATAACAGTTGAACCCAGTCAACTGGAATGTTCCATTTTCTGTGAAGGAATTTCATCACCCAGTTGTAAACACGGTTGGACTGGTATCAAATGAAACCAGTTGATACCAGTTCAACTGGGATCAACTGAAATTTTGTCCTTGGTGATTGGTACCCAGTTTATCCAAGATGAATCCAGAAATGTTAACTTGGATCAACTGGGATTTCATAACTACAACAAATTCCAGTTGGACCTAGTGGAAACCTACTTCAATCCAGTTGATACACCAACTGGTATTCAAAAATCTCAACTTGGATTAACTTTGATTTTATAACTTCAACAAATTCCAGTTGGACCTAGTTGAAACCTAATTCAAACCAGTTGATACACCGACTTGTATTCTGGAATCTAATTTGGATCAACTGGATTTAATAACTACAACAAATACCAGTTGAACTCAGTTGAAACCTAGTTCAACCTAGTTTAAACCATTTGATAAACCAACTGGTATCCAGAAATCTAATTTGGATCAACTTGGATTTCATAACTACAACAAATACCAGTTGGACCTATAGTTCAATCCAGTTGATACACGAACTGGTATTCAGAAATTCAGAAATGTCAACTTGGATCAACTGGGATTTCATAACTACAACAAACACCAGTTGGACGTAGTTGACACCTTGTTCAATCCAGTTGAACATAGTTAAGCACAGTTCAACACAGTTTAGATTTCCAACTGGTTTCAACTGGAATTATGACCTGGGGAGGTACGTGCCCCTTGTTTTAGGTGGCCCCAACCCACGGGGTAGGTATTCCGCATCCCTCCCATCAAGGTGCGTGTCCCCCATGGTAGATATATTCTAAGGCAGGTGCCCCCAACATCCGAGGTAGGCACTCTGCATCCCCCGAGGAAGGTGTCCCAAGCCAGGGGGTAGGTATTCCGCATCCTTCCTGTTAAGGTATGTGTCCCCCATGGTAGATATTCTAAGGCAGGTGCCCCCAACATCTGAGCTAGGCACTGCATCCCCTAAGCTAGGTGCCCCTCGTGGTAGGTGTTCCAACCCAGGGGTAGGTTTTGTGCATCCCTCCCATCAAGGTATGTGTCCCCTATGGTAGGTATCCCTAAGCGGGTGCCCCGAACAGCTGAGATAGGCATACTGCATTCTCCGAGGTAGGTGGCCTCAACCCATGGGGTAGGTATTCTGCATCCCTCCCATCAAGGTACGTGTCCCCCATGGTAGATATTCTAAGTAGACAGGTGCCTCCCAACATCTGAGGTAGTCACTCTGTATCCCTTGAGTTGGGTTTCCCTCATGGTGGGTGCCCCATCCAATGGGGTAGGTACTCTGCATCCCTCCCATTAAGGTTGGTGTCCCCCAAGGCGTGTCTCGTGATAGATATTCTAAGGCAGGTGGCCCAAAATTTGAGGGAAGCAGTCTGTATCCCCAGGGTAGGTGCCCAATATGTTTTGCACCCCAACCAAGATACCCCAATGGTACCAATCGCTTGGTATACGAGTCCCACAGGTATCTCTCGTCGTATTCCTTAAAAAACATTAGATGTCTAAGTTGGCGTATACAGGTATGCATACATGAAGATTGGCAGACTGTATACCTAGTTTGCATATAACTTTAAGCCCTTAGCTTATTGCCAAAAACTTTTGACATGTAGTTTGATGAACAGTATTGCTAAGATTGGTGTAACATGTGTATACATAACCAGTGTGTTAAGCTTGAAGCCCTTAACGTATATATAAAATATATTTTTGACACAAAATCTGATGAGAAAATGAAAACTGATTCATATCAATATATATTTTAAACTCATTTGATATAAAAAAATAATTTCATCATAAAACAACATGAAGGAATCTGAAAACTCAAGTAAAATATTTGCTTATAATTTGTATGCAATAAATAACAGACAAAATGTCCAGTTTCATGAAAATAAAGCTGACAAATATTAATAAAAATGATAAAATAGTATATAACAATTGACTTAGTGGTATGATACATTTGTCAAATCTAGGTTCAGCTTTATTATGGTATGGGAAATTATGGCCTGCTATGTATCATGTCCAAATTCAGCTGCATTATGCATGGATGTGACACATACAGTAGTGCAAAACAATAACAATAAAAATATCACTAATAAGGCCATTTAAAAAAATTGTTTGTCTCAAAGCTCTCCTACTCTTGAAAACGTAATGCGAAATGCCGTTTTATTTTATTTTTTATTTTTTCAAGATTTTTTTTGTGTGTGTGACAGAAGTCATGAGTGCTGTTCTAAATAGAAAAGAGTTCCATATGTACTCCCTCATATTACATGTCAGATACAAAATTATAATGTTAAGATTGGCCTTTTTTAAAATCAAAATAGAATAAAAAAACAATTTAATTTAATGTTATGTTGCAAATAAATATAAAAGGAGTTCTTATAGAATTTTTGTCAATTATGAAGAATATTTTTCAAAAAAAAATTAAAAACGACAAAAAAAAAATTTGTTTTTTCGACTTTTTGAAAAACTAACGCGCACACTAAAACTAACGTGCGCGGGAGCTTTGAGACAAACAATTAATTTTATTTAGCCTAATAAGAGTAATAATAAATGGTTTCTATTTCAAACTCTAATCATGAATCACGGGAGCTTTGAGACAAACAATTAATTTTATTTAGCCTAATAAGAGTAATAACAAATGGTTTCTTTTTCAAACTCTAATCATGAATCATGACCCGCAGGTCAAATTGCTAGAACTTTTTACATTATAAACCACGTACACAAACATAATGCAATTTGTAGGCTGCAGCTTTACTCAGTGCCAGTATTGCAACATTGAAACAACTGTACAAACCAACATCAAACATCCATCCCTAAGCAATGAGGAAGATAAAGTGCAGGGCTCGAAATCACTGCTTATAATAAATTGCAAGACGAGAACCTCATCTTCACCTAATAACTGATGATATATACACCCTATTTACATGTATTATACATTATATTATTTCGTACAATATGTCTTTGAATCTGAATATACTATTACACCAATTACCTGATTATACTTAATATGATATATGCTATTAAAGTTGATAAGCTTTGATAAGTAAATTATGTGAAATTAAAATACACCATGTATGAAACTGATGAAAACATTGTTTGTACTATTACTCTCTTATTACACTCATTACCAAATTGCCCTTAAAATGATACTTGCACTGACATTATGATGCCTTGATAACTAATAAGTCAATCATCTGAAATTAAACAAGCCATGAATGAAAACATTGTTTTTGAATACCTAATAGTCCTAATTGAAAAGTGAAAGAGAAGCAACTCTAAGCAGGGATCAAAATGAATTGGGGTTGAAGGTCATATCATGTCATGATTAAACGTTGAAGAAATTTACAACTTTGAAGTTTTCGTAATTTAAAGTGTTTGTACTATTGCGACTCCTGGAAAAAGCTTGCATGAAGTCCTCTCCTAGACAAGCACAGCACCAATCAAGCAAGTTATGTATAGCTCAGTGCAACTCATGGAAACCCTATTATAGCTTCAAGCAGATTTTAAAAACAATTAATATGACAGCATTAATCAATCAAGTCTTTGGTGTTTCTTTAGAATTGCACACAGCTAAGTTCAATCAAACAATTGACAACATGCATAACTTAGTAGCTTGTTGAGATAAGAAAAATGTGAGCTTCATCTTTGGGGTTGCATTTCTATGGCCTCGTCAGTTCCCTGCTTCTTGCAATGTCTACATGAACATGAAACTCTATCTGCCATAAAATCCCCTAGTGTATATAAAAATGAATTCAACGAGGAATTGATGGGCAGGATGAATGTTGCAATCCAGGCGTACGCAACTGGGTCCATTGTTACAATATCGGCTTGCACAATTATTGAAAAGACCCCTAAAGGCACCCAGCAACAGAAGTCTGTGAACACAAGAAGGAACACCTTTTTGGCCATTTTAATTTCTTCATTTATATTTGAATCTCGACCAGATCTTCTGGTGGATTTTCTTGCCATAAAAAGGATACATGTGTAGCATATTCCTACTATGATGAAACAGAAGAGGTTAAGACATGCGAAAACAGTGATGGAAAAGTACATAGCAACTTGACTGCCAGTTGCTTTGTGCTCTAATTTTGATGTACTTTGCCAATAATAGATTCTTGAAATTTTAACATCTGTTTTAGTTGCAGTAAAGAACTGTTGCCTAGAGATAGGTAGGCCAATACAGATCTCAGACACATCGTAAATGTCAGGATCTATTCCTGAGAGTATAAATGATTTAATACTGATAGATAATGCTACCAACCAGAGAACACAAACTAATTTGCGTGCATATTTTGAGCCAAGTCTGTTAGCTCTAAATGGAAACTTAATAGCCAACGCTATATCAATGCTGATCATGGTTATAAGGAACACAGAGGCTTCACTTGATAAAACAGACAGGGATCCAGCTAATTTACAGAAAGGGCTTTTTCTCCATGTATCCGAATGAGATGGGAAATAGTCTTGGTAGTAAAGGTCAACAGAGAGAAGGATGAGCAAATAAATACCCATGCAGAAATCAGAGATAGCCAGATGGGTGATGAGCAAAAACTGCACTTTGTTTGATTGGGCTCTGTGTCTGTATCTTGTTATAATACTGAACACATTGCTTGATATTGCCAAAATACGAACTACCCAGATCCCTACACGGAGGATATCAAAGCCTAACAAACGCTGACATGTAAGGAATGGAGACTGTGTGGAATCTGGGACACAGTCTGCTTGGCTTAAAAAACAACATGCTGCTGCATTGTCCACAAATACTGTAGTGGATATATTTAATGAAGAAAAATCATCTTTTGTGACCCATAGTAAACCATTTCCCCGGAGATCTAAAGTCAAAAGGGAATAAACAAATGTATTGCTACTTAGTTGCTGCAAGTTATTGTTGGACAAATTCAAAAATGAAATGTTTGCTATCTCTTGAAATATGCCATGAGGTATGGATTGTAACTTGTTGTTCTCAAGTTGAAGCCAATCCAGTCGAGTTGTGGTTTTAAATGTGTCTTGATGGAGATGTGTTAATAAATTATTGGGCAGATAAAGAAATTGTAAGCTTTGCAATCCAAATTTGTCAAATTATTGTGCTGTAGGTGCAATTGTTCAAGATTCCCTAACCCATCAACTACCCCCAGCTTTATCTCCACCAGTATATTGTGTTGTAGGTACAGCCTTTCAAGATTCACCAATCCATCAATTACCCCCAGCTTTATCTCTACCAACTTGTTGAATGAAAGGGAAAGAGCCACCAGTCCACTCCCATCAAATATGCCAGGTTGAAGTCCTGTCAAATTATTGTGATCCAGCAGCAGTTGTGTGCTAATATTACCTAACCCTTCAAATATACCACGCGGAATCTGAACCAACCCAGTGTATGAAAGATTAAGAAACCTTGATTTTGCCAATCTGTAAATTGCATCATGAGTCACCATAGAAATAGGCCCATGTTCAAGGCCAAGACCCCTTTGCATTCCAATCCCATCAAGTGCACCAGGTTGTATGTCTTTCAATTGATTGTAACTTAAGTCCAGTGTTGTAAGGGTCCCCAACCCATTAAATACCCCCAGCTTTATCTCTACCAACCTATTGTGAGCAAGGTAGAGAGACATCAGTCCAATCCCATCAAATACCCTAGGTTGTAGTTCTGTCAAATTATTGTGATTTAGAATCAGTACTGTTCTATTATTTCCTAGCCCTTCGAATACACCACACTGAATCTGAAACAACCTATTGCATGAAAGGTCAAGAAACATCTTCATTCTCAGCCCATTTAATGCACCAGTTTGTATTTCTGTCAAGTTATTATGCCTTAGGGTTAGCCATTCAAGATTCACTAACCCATTTAATACACCAGGTTGTATATCTTTCAAACTGTTGTGATCGAGGCACAGATAGTTAAGATTCCCTAACCCTTCAAATATGCCAGGCTGTATATCTTTCAAATTATTATGATGTAAGATCAGATCTCTAAGATTCTCTAGCCCATGAAATACCCCCTGCTGTACCACCTCCATCCTGTTGTATGAAAGGAAAAGATACCTCAGAGTTCCCAACCCATTAAATACATTAGGTCGTAGTTCTGTTAGGCTGCTGTTGAAAAGTTTCATATAAATCAAATTTCCCAAGTCACAAAATGCACAAGGACCCATGTCAGCTATTGGGTTGATAAACATATCCAAAAATAGCATATTTTTCAGTCCACCTAACATCTGAGGACAGTTCATCTGTGTCAACATGTTGTATGATAAATCCAGGCCTAGTAGTCGTTGTAACTGACTGAATACAAAGGGCTGAAGGTAATGAAGATAATTATTGTTCAAGTGCAGAACGATCAGAGAGTGAGCAAAGCCTGAAAATGAGTTTTGATCAATTCCTTCTAATTTGTTGTGAGCCCAGTTGAGGAGTGTGACATTAGACGGGTATGTAACATAGGTTAGTGATGTGATTCCATTGCTGCAGTTTATGTCTACTTGAGTGAAGTTACTCAGACTACAGGCACATTCATCAGGACACTGGACTTGACATTTGATACCTGAACGTTCCTCAGGTAAGGAATAGTTCCAATATCGTGTATATTGTGGTCTATCCTCATAAAACCAGACATTCCAAGATGAAACATCTTCCTGTATACATTTAGCAAAAAAAATCATCAGCTTTAATAGATGTTAACTCAAACGTGACCAGAATTATCAAAAGTGTCGCAATTAAGAAACCCATTGAACAACTATGATTATGACCAAACATAATGAAATCCTTGAAATATGCACAAAAGAAAATATCCTATGTCATAAATAAATAGTGTATGACGTATTTAGTGTTACAAGATCAGTTTGTTTGCTGTTCTCTGTAGACAGCTTTAAACAAGGATGAGCATTCAGAAAAATAGAACAGAAACAAAGTGAATTCTCTTCAAAACAGCTGGTGTTTCACTACCTTTTTAATTTTGTTGTTCTCACTGGGCAGCATTAACATGGATGCAAAAACAATATCTAGATGTATAAAGTGAAACAAAAAACTTCTACTATCACAAAAACAGCTAGTGCCACACTGTCAATTTAATTGTGTTGCCCTCTGTAGAAAGTGTTAACACAGACGCAACAACAATATCAAGACACATATGAAAACTTCACACCAAACTTGTCTTATCTTTAAATTAGCTAGTGACACACTACCACTTTTAATTTGTTCTCAGCAGACAGTGTTAACATGGATGCAACCACATTATCTAGATGCATAAAGTGAAATCTTAGCACAAAAGTTTCACTTTTAATTTTATTGATATCAGAAGATAGTGTTAAAATAGATGCAGTGAAGATATCTTGGCATGTAAAGTGAAATACACACAAAACGGTTGTCTTGTCTTCAGAGTAACTAGTATAAATTTGTTGCTCTCTGTAGAGACAGTGTTAACATGGATGCAACAATGATATCTAGATGTGTAAAGTGAAATATACACAAAAACAGTTGTCCTATCATAAAAACAGATAGTTTTACAATATCAGTTTAATTTTGTAGCCGTCTGTAGAGACCCATGTTAACACGGGTGCAACAACGATATCTAGACACATAAAATGAAATCTGCACACAGATGTTGTCTTATCTTCAAAGTAGCTCGTGTCACACTATCACTTTAAATTTGTTGCTCTCAGCAAACAGTGTTAAAATGGATGCAGCAATGATATCTACACTCGCAAAGTGAAATATACCCCAAAAAAGTTGTTTTATTTTCAAGTATATAACTAGTTTCGACTATCGGTTTAATTTTATTGCTCTCAGAAGACAATGTAAACACAGATTTAACAATGATATGCGTAAAGTGAAATCTGCACACAAAAGTTGTCCTATCTTCAAAGTAGTTATAGTGAAACACCATCAGTTCAATTTCGTTGTCCACGTACTGTATAGATAGTGTTAACACAGATGCAATCTGACAGATAGTGATGTTTGTTGTTTCTGTAATAAAGAGAAAGAAACAATTCTCCACATGTTTTCCTATTGTGATGATGTTAATCTACTATGGCAAAATATCCAGGATTACTTTGACTTTATGATAGACCTGACACCATGTATTAAAATTTATGGTCTTATTAACACTGATTCAGAAAACTTTTTGTTAATTAATCAAATCATTCTTATTGTGAAATATTATGTTTATAAATGTAAAGTTAATGAATCCAGACTTACTTTCAATGCTGTTAAAAATCTGATTGCAGATGTGGAAAAACTGGAATATGTTTGTGCAAAAAATAGATGTAAGGAGGGGCTGCATTTTATCAAATGGAGTCCCATCCTTAATTTGATTTAAATAGGTCTTCCTGCTATAGAATATATATTATTTGAACTTGATTCTAAAGTACTGGTTGAAGTGATTGGTACCCAATGTTTGTATACTTATTATTAGTATTATTATTATTATTATTTTAATATACATATGTTTTTTATGTCATATTACTCATTTATATTATGTTGCATGCATGAGATCTAGAAATAAAGCCCTGATAGGGGCACTAAAACAAAACAAAAAGATGCAGCAATGATATCTTGACACATACAGTGAAATCTGCTCATAAAAGTTGTATTATTTTCAAAGTAGTCGTCCCACTATTAGTTTAATTTTGTTGTTCTCAGTAGATACAGTGTTTACACAGATGCAACAACAATCTCTAGATGTGTAAAGTGAAATTATACAAG
>JXSR01S032223.1:160038-171459 GCA_000969725.1 Ophiothrix spiculata | reverse complement strand
TTTGATCCTTAAAGGGTAAGCTCATATTTGATACCTAAAAAGGATCAAAATTGATCCTTTTTGTCTCATATTTGATCCTGGCTTTCTAAGAGTGCCTGATAGTATTAGCAATAACACAAATAATACCTGCTTTACCGGAGATTTGCGATTACTTTGCAGATTCCAATTAACAAACCTGGAATTTACACTCATCAATGTCAGTAAATTGAAAAAAATAAACAAACACATACGTTATAATATATTTTAATACCTAAAAACTTGTTTTTGTAAAACTATGAACTGCAAAAAGTATCTGCTTACAACAGGCAATCTTAATAAAGTGCATTTAAAGTTATACTCCTATCTTGATTTTTCTTCCAATTAATGAATTTCTCAAAAGAAGAGGTATTATTATTCTGCGTAAACTGGTATTGAGAAATCCCATCAATGCAAATAAGAATTATGCCCTTTATTCCGTTGCGGAATGTGCGGTATAAAACATGTAATTGTTTTCACTTGGCTCATTTGCATAAATGGGACTTCTCAATACACCGCTACCAATTTCTGGGGTTCCTTTATTCACGTGACGTTCTGAGTACTATACTCTTCGAATTTCTGATACTTGGCTATCTTATTGATAAGATTATACACAAAAATAAATTGAAAAACATTTAAAATCATTGACTTCAACTAAGAGTAATATTTTCCTTGAAAGTCGTTAGATTGTTCGTAAAGAATCATGACACTGCCATTTATTATCTGCCACTTTACACGATTGAGAACGCTGATCCTGTTTGTAAAAACATGAACTGTAATAATGAATCTGTTAAATCATTAAGTTAGAGATTCTTCGAATATTCCATTGTTAAATAAGAAACGTCCGATTTCTGCTTCATGTGGTGGACCCTGAGTATTTTTTTAAATTTCTGATTACAATGGTAATACAAATACTATTTGCGGTTAAAGACGAAGTAATGCAGTACATATTTTCCGAACATGCTGGCTAAAAGGACCCTCATAGTATTTTGTTTAGTATATATTTGCTATATACTAAACTCACCCCGAAAAGGTGGACTTTGATCGAGTAAAATGTCGTAAAATTTGATCGAGTAAGGTGTCATTTTAAAGCTTACACAGAAAATGCTGCAACAGATGAAATGAAAAAATCAAAATTGATATCATCTTCAAAGTCCCCCCTTTCGGGGTGAGCCATCACATATATTACTTGTTACCATCACTCTGGAGAAAATACTACACTATTTGTAATTCGTTTACTTGGTAAATAGTATACAAATATTGAATGCCTGAGAGTGCAATAGTACAAAATATATCATGAAGTCAAATTTGGACTTTTCTATTTCACGAGGCGTATCCGAGTGAAATGGATCAGTCCAAATTTGACCGAATGATATATTTTGTACTATTGCACGTGTATAGGCATTCAATATTTGTTTTATATCATGATATCACACAGGTTTGTTTCATGCCGTGCAATGGAAAATAATTTTTGCACGGCTCAAATCACTGCAATCATGATATAATATTTGTTATATACACAAGATATAGCAATTGACCAATGCATGGGCACGATTAGTTTATATACGAGGTGTGCAAAATCGAATTAATTGGTGATCACAACAGATAATTAACTTTAAAACACCATCGACAAAATCATAATGATTCCAACTTAATCTTAAAGAGGTCACATAATCAAAATGCATAATTTGTTTTAAACTTCACCATCAGATGGTTCGTAAAGCGCGTTTTCAATCGTGATAATATCATTTCTTATCAGCTCCTTTACATCGATCGATTCATTTTTATTCGAACTCATATTATCGGGAGATTTGTCTTCACGGTTTTCTTTCCGATCCAACATGTCCAACTTGTCCTCAATTTCTTTATTTTTACAGCTTTCAGAGTCTGACATATTTTCAGTTCCATTTATCTCTTCATCTTTCAGTACTGCATTATTTTGATCATTCTTGTCAAGAACAAAGTAATGTGGCTCGCCAACAGTTTCTTCGTTGTATTCATCTTTTCGGTTAGCCTCATCTGAACTAAGATCAATCTTTTTTAGTCCTGTATAAGCATATGCGTATTCGATTGCATCATCGCGCTCCGGTAATGACATTTTTGGACGATCACTATCTTCACTGTCGGTGTCGATGTCTTGCACACTGGCATAAGGGTTCGAATCCCTTTTGTCCACGCGAGGTTTATCACGAATGCTTTTGTCAGTTTTATCAGGATTAACCTTT
Source organism: Ophiothrix spiculata (assembly GCA_000969725.1). Classification (NCBI taxonomy): domain Eukaryota; kingdom Metazoa; phylum Echinodermata; class Ophiuroidea; order Amphilepidida; family Ophiotrichidae; genus Ophiothrix; species Ophiothrix spiculata. The sequence continues at coordinate 169,219 of JXSR01S032223.1, read as the reverse complement.
GCCTTTTGTTGATGGTTATGATTCGTATCTGTATCAAGTGCATCCTGTACAGAAGCATAGAGGTTTTGCTCTATTTTGCCTGAAGCATGGTTCTGTTCATGTATTCCAATTTCATTAACTGTAGAATATTCCTGTGCTTGGCTTGTTTGTTTATGATCTATCGTATCAGCTTTGATAATTTTAATTTCATAATTCTTTTCATTATCCAAGTTCAGAGGGATGTTGATCCGGGTGGACGTTCTTGAGGACATTGCAGTCTTGTTTGTCTTGTCAGGCTTTGCGTATACAGGAAAGTCCTCTTCTTCTGCGTCAGTTTTTGGTTGCAGATAATCATGATAATCAATGTCATCTAAATGATCTAGCATAGCGTTTCCATTACCTGTTTGTTGGTCAGTGTTGCCATTATCATTGCGTTCAAATTTGACCTGAAAGTTTCTCTCGGGAGTTCTTTTAGAGCATCGTATGCACAGACTACAAACGAATATCACGATAACTATTATAACGAGCATTGCTGCCCCACCAATGCATGCACCAATAAAAACAGGCATTGAAAAGAAACTGGTAAACGATGCACTCGATGTCATTGATACCATATCAGTAATAATTGATTCTCTTTGAGTAGTTGGTGAATTTATCAATGAAGTCAAAGAAACATTCCTATTTTCTGTTGTTATTGCTGATGAAGTTGCCCATAGACTTCTGCTTGTTGAGAATGAAGTTGATGAATCTTTCATAGTTGGCACAGTGGTTGGAACATTAAATGGTTGTTGATCATTTGAGCAGTTTAGATGACAATTTGGATAATTTTTACTCTCTAATTCACAAATGTAACTTGTAAATGTATTAGATCTTCTTGTGATGATTTCATATTCTACCATTGATGTATCCGTGCTAATATTCCCCATAAATTCTGTCACTGTGCCATTATCAACAACCCATCTCAGTGTAACATCTGCAGGACATACATTCTCAGCAATACAAGTAAATGTGACTTTGTCACCAAATCCGAACTGTTCCAAACATACTGGTTGTGATGGCTTTGAGGCAACACACAGAGACCTTTCTGTTGCTATAATCGACGTTGTGCTGTCACCGTCTGCTATATATGAATAATGACAAGTTATGATACCAGTGTCATTAGTAGTTGCATTCATCAACTCAAAATTTGAAAGAGTGATACTTGCAGATGTCACTGTAAATCTGGGGTCATCTGTGTTTGGAAGGTATGTAGTCAATTCCCCCATTGCATTCTGATGGTACCAGAAAAATGCACCCACGTTCAAAGTGTTTGACACTTCACATAGGAATGACACCGATGTTCCTTCACCAACAGTTACATTTTCTTTCGGTGTAATAATCTGTAGTAAAGATACTTCCTGAGTTCTTGCAAATAGCATACAGTCTGATAGCATATAACCGCACGCGACAATTAAGGAGTACTTATATATGGTTAATTCACCCATTTCGGATTTGCTTGTCCTATAGTTTTCGCTTAATTAAGCTCCTGTAACATGGTAAACAATAAAGTATACTTATATTCCTGCACAATTTTGTTGCCTTTCTGGTATAAGATCATGTTAAAGAAATCTTTTTGGTTATTTCCTTATTGGATAATACCGAAGCCAAGAATAAAGAACACACAGTTAATTCATCCACAATGTATTTCCAAGAACAGCAACTTATGATAAGTAAATGTTCACTCCAAAATCATGTATTAGAATTTGTCAAAAACCTTGGTGAGTTTGTAAATACATCGAGAAAATCGTAACTGTTCAAGCTGAGATTACAAATAAATATATCTGAAGTTCAATCGGTGAACACGGCAAAGGAATTTATGCTGGATATTCCAATCGTAGTGCATAAAATTTGGATTTGTTTTGATTTTTTGTTACTACTTCCGTATATTAAGTGACAATATTTTATTTCAGCACTCATGCATATCAATTTGTCTGGGTAACGAAACTTTATTATCGTACGAGCCGTATTCACTCAAACACAGTAGTTTTAGGTTAATTCTAGTACACAAGTTGTACTTGAATTGTATTAAAACTGTACTAAAATGACGTTCCAAATGTACACCTTAGGAATGTTGTACTCGATGTTTACCAGGGAAATCCGATCAGGCATTTATACGATAATTCGGCAGCCGGGTCTCTAGAAACCCTGCATTGGTCACGAACTTGAGTACCCAGGTGAAAAATCAAAATTAAATACAATTACTGTACAACTTCAACAATAGATAATTAGTGGCAATACTATTACTGGCATTGTAAGATAAGTAAAGAATATAGAAATTTGCAACTGTATGACGTTGCGACTATTGCTAACGGCTGATTCTCGAAATTGATCCCATGACTGGAAGTGTCCGGTCCCTTTCTTGTTGAGCGAGAGTTTCTTAATTATTAACTCTTATTCTTTCATAAATGACTTCTTATGACAGCAAGATTCGCAGGTGCAAAAAAAGTTCAATTACTGCAGTGGCTTACACTGAATGACTGAGAACATATATCAAACTTGATAAAATATCCTCTCCATTGATTTTCTTAAAAATTTAGTATTTGGTAGATTTATTTGTGCTGACAACGAATTTGAAATAAAAATATATATGTCATCGTGTTCGTTTTCGAGATACGGCATTTCAAAAGTGCATATGTGATGGCTCACCCCGACTTTGAAGATGATATCAATTTTGATTTTATCACTTCATCTGTTAGAACCGGTTACAACATTTTGTAAGCTTTGAAATGACACCTTACTTGTTGAAATTGATCAAGGCGATCAAATTTTACAACAGAAAATCTGCTGGAAATTCTTATTATTTTCTTTATTTTTTGCTGCCTATTTTCATCAGTTTCTCGAAAAGTGTTCTGTCGCAAAGTCCCCCTTTTCGGGGTGATTCATCACATATTTTCCCAAATAATCACCCATTTACCACACAAAGTATAAGGAAAACTGATAAAGGTCGATCATTATGTGCTTGTAAAATAGTAAATGCTTCATTGTTTTTTTTTTTATTTTTTACATAATAATGTTAAAACAGTTTTTGCGCACTTTAAAATACTGAAATAAAAAATAGGGTCACCTTACAAGAGAAATGACAATAATAACATTTTCAATAAAATTTGATTACTTTGACGGCACATCTGCGTCTGAATTAAATTTCCCGCTTATATACATGTATTATGCAGCGCTGCGTCGCGTGATTAACCAAATGCGTTGGTTAAGCGTGCGTTCTGTGTGCATTGAAACTTTGCGCACGCAAAACGGATGCAAACATTTTTGAATTTTTACTATTTATAAAAATTAAAAAAAATCGTTATAACGCAGTCGTAAGCGACTACATCTGTGAGAAAACCCATATCATAATTGATATCAGGTATAGGCTGTACCTGCTCTGTAATATACGGTACATTGTGTTAGGTTAGTTATATTTTTGTATTTGAAAAAGAAGCATTACCATATCTCTCCTTGGCATTAGAATCTGCTTCCTCGATGCGAAATATCTTGAAAATAATTGTAGATTTAAATCTATTAGGAATTTAAACGTAAACAGAGTATTTCCAAACAAGTTTGCTCTCATATTTTCATTATTTATCATTTGTGATGGAGATCATACAATATCTATACATGTTCCTTTAAATGGTAGAACATGTACTTTAGCGTTAGGGTTTGTATTGAGGAAGTAACAAAATCAAATTTTCATTTCAAACACCTGCAACTTTACATTCATATCTGTTTATGATACACATGAACAGGGAAGCATATTTTGTAAATATGCGATTCATAAGGTTGTTGAAATTCATATTCACACAATTCATGGTATTAGTAGTGCCAATTATTGTAGTTTCATATGTTTGTTATTTGTTAATTGATTGAGTACATGTATGTGCTGCAAAAGTTTTACGGCACTCTTCCTGTTTAAGTGATAGTATTGTTTGGTACACTTTGGGTTACTTTCCTTAAGATTAAATGAATATACCATTAACTAGTCATGTGTATATTATTACTAACTGTCGTCGAAATTTAGAAACAGGTTGAATACGTGGCTAAGTCTCCAAGTATTTTGTATTGCATGATTTGTGGGATACTATGTTTTGTCAAGACGGCTAAGGAAATCATTGGCGAGGAAATGTAACATTATGTCAGTTTTGCATCAAGGCATGGATATAAACATTATGACTCAAATGCATCTACCAGCACTTTAAATAGACGTATATACAAAAAGGTGGTGAATTATTATATTCTTGGTTTCCTTATTGCATGCATCTCATTTCATCACATTTGAAGGACCCAGGAAAGACTAGACAGTAGGCAACAAAACGTTTGGCGAAGGACTATGTGATTTCTGTGCCACGCCTCAAACCCCTCATGATCGTTACGTTAGTGCAAGCATATAAAAGAAGGACGAATTTACCATGTTTCAATACTTCCTCATTACCATATGCTTTAGTTTTTGCCATTCCGAAGGAAACAAGAATGACTTCAACCACGGGTCGTCATAATAGGAGGCGACAACAAAAAATGGGCGAATTAACCATATATAAGTACTTCTTAATTGTCTTGTGCAATTTTATGCTACATGTAAGGACTCAAGAAGTACCTTTATTACAGATTATTACACCGAAAGACAATGTAACTGTTGGTGAAGGAACATCGGTATCATTCCTATGTGAAGTGTCAAACACTCTGAGCGTAGGTACATTTTTCTGGCAGCATCAGAATGCACTGGGGAAATTGACTATATACCTTCCAAACACAGATGACCCAAAATTTACAGTGACATCCGCAAGTAACACTCATTCAAATTTTGATCTGATGAACGCAACTACTTATGACACTGGAATCATATCTTGTCATTATTCATATATAGCAGACGGTGACAGCACAACGTCGATTATAGCAGCAGAGAGGTATCTGTGTGTTGCTTTACAGCCATCACAACCGGTATGTTTGGAACAGCGCGGATCTGATAGCACAGTCACACTGACTTGTATTGCTGAGAATGTGTGTCCTGATGATGTTACATTGAGATGGTTTTTTATTGGTAACGGTACCATACACGAACTAAGAGGAAATGTTACATCGGATTTATCAATGATAGAAAATGAAATCGTCATAACAAGACCCAATAGATTCACAAAACAATTCATTTGTTCATTAGAAAGTAAACCTTTTCACCACAACTGTTCAAACATACAACAACCAGTAGGAACTCCAACTCCAATTACATCTTTGAAAGTTTCTTCGTCAGCATCACCAGTCAATGCAGCCTCAACAATAATAGATTCAAGATCACTCTCACCAACTGCTTCAACAGCTAGAATAACTACAAATATATTAAACATGGCCAACGAAAGATTGTCCGATTCTACGGCCAATTCTTCAGCTAGACTCTCTTCAGACTGGGCTGTTTATACTACCATCCTCTTTGCAGTGATGTTATGTTTTGCAATTGCTCTAAATGTATATCTTGGATTGCGACTTCACAAACGTGATACTTCTGGAGAAAATCCAGTATCGGAAGCTCCAGTAAATACTGCCGCGACTACTTCAGAACAGCAGCAAGGATCGTATATGGAATTGGGCGTTGTCGATGAACCAAACAAAGCGTATATGGCATTAAAAGCAGCCGGCAGTGACTTGGAAACTGATACTGATTATGATGTGCCTCGCCAAAGTACTCAAGGAGATACTGATTACGAAGTGTCTCTCCCTAGTACAGGGAGTGAGCCCAAACATGATAATTTGTCTGAAAAACGTGAAGAAAAGCCTTACGAGGACAGAATAGAAGTATTTAAAGTTTAAGATATTCTCAAATGTAAAATTATTAATGAATATAATAGGTTATGATGATGAATTTGGAATGGTTCAAGTGACCATAATAGAATAAAGTAGATCGGAAAGAATAGAATAGTATACAAATAATGAATGTTTATGAGTGCAATGGTACAAATATTTCATGAGGTGAAAGATCAAATGCTCCATTCAAACAAGGCGAAGCCGAGTTGAATGGGGCATTTGATCTTTCACCGAAACATTCATTATTTGTTTTATATGACAGCTAAATAAATCTTTGTAAACAAAACAAACCGAGACAACATCTTTTGTACAGTAACTGTACATGCCGGCTTTAATGCAACGACGCGTCTTTTGTTGCGCCCGCGGACTGTTCAAGCGTATATTTAAAATTACGCCCGCGACTGATGTTGCGTCTAAAGGCTCTGTCACACATCATGAAACGTACGAGTAACGAACTAATAACGTACACTGGTTTGGTCATTGAAATACATGTATATCGATTACCAAACAGTGTACGTTATTAGTACGTTATTCGCACGGTACGGTGATGTGTGACAGAGCCTTTACCCATAGGTCTTACCAAAAACGGTAATCGTGCAGTGTATCGAAATTTTTGCATGGCACTATAATTGCACAGTTGGTGACCTTTTTCTATCAAATGGACCAAATGACCAATGGCACGTGACCCAAGATGCGCCAATCAAGTGACACGGATTTATTTAGCTGTTATATAAAATAGAATAGTATACAAATATTGAATGCCTGAGAGTGCAATAGTACAAAATATATCATGAGGTCTAGTAAGCTTGTTGTTCATTAATTAACATATAAAAATATTGTATTCTCACTGACAATTATATATAACTATATCCACTGTGTCAGTTTATACTTCTTATGAGCTACCAAATATTTGGTAGAACAAGTCTTTGGCTTTGAAGAATCCCCCATCAAGACCCACGCCAATATCGGATATTGTATGCCCCCTGAAGATACCAAGATCATAGATAAAGACCCAAATTGGTTCACCAGGGGCGTCAGAGAAGCAGCACACATCAAGATCCATCAGAGCTCCCTCAACAGAGACGGTGGCCGGCACCAACTTCCTGCGGCACACCGCCCTGGAAGGTTAATATCTAGAAATGTTTTCGCGGTGTTTAATTCTATATTTTAGGCAATATTTGTCATAATGAAACCACTTCCGGTTTCAAATACGGAAAATATCGACGGACTGATTTTTCATGTTTTATTTTTTTACGTAGAAACTAAAACATTAAATAATGAAAAAATTCCTAAATTAAGTTTGCAGAACTTACAAATAAATAATTCACAGATAATATGCTGAAAATATAATGTCACTCTTCAAATATTGAATTTTATTTTCATTCACTTCACTTCAATCTTTTCGCCATTTTCGATGATGTCTATGGAAAAATGAACCGAAACAATCTCAAAATTTGGTCTGTGCAACATATTAATGATGGGAAATTCAGATAAAATACGATGTCTATTTTCAATTCAGACACAGAATAAAATGATGCACAGAATACTTTTCTTTTAATCTGAACATTTTTAAGACATATCCACTCGGGATTTTTCGATTATTTACCATGTGGTCTGATCGTCCCTTTTCGTCTAAACTCGCTTCTTGTCGTATTATAATTAATAGCATTTTGCAAAAGATTTGACCTTGTGTCACGTCTATATTCTTACACTGACTTATGATAATAATATCATCAATTCCATGGTAGGAACGAAAGCCTTCGATTTTGAAAATTCTATCGGCTCGTGAAATCCATTAACACCACTGATGCAATTTCACGCATCCGTAATTAAGCATAGCCTAAACAGGCAAGGGGTATACATCTTTTTCATTGTATTGCCAATCGGGCTGTCAGCAAAATACTCAGTCGAGGATTGTATAATCATATTATTAATGGATAATATTATCTCAAACAAAGTTGTAATAAAAATAACAACAAGACAAGTTCTAGACATGGTACAATGATGGGAAACATGCATTGTACGACTAAAATATAGTCTCTTAAATGAATAAATGGTATCATAATATTCGAAAGAAAAGAAAATGCACTGCATCATGAGTCAAATTTGGACCATTTCTTTTCAGTGCAATGATAGGCTTATGCCTATTATAACATTTAATATGCCATTGTTTTAAATCACGAAAAAAAAACCTGTATTGAAACTTTAGGTTTTATGGTCCCAGGATAAAACCCCCGGGGATAAAACAATGGTACAATGAGTATAGCACGGTGAAGTAGATAATTCAGCCCATCAGGACTATTATAGGCCTACATAATTGCAGAGTTGGAAGTGCGAGTTCCCCCTTGGGTTCCGATCATTCCCAGGGCAAGGGTCATGAATCGATAGAAGATAGCTGAAGAATATTGGACAATTTAGCAGGTCTAGAGAAATACCGGGAGAAGCTTCCAGGGCGGTGTATTCCTGCGGTATACGAACACCATTTGAGACGCTTGGCCAATCAAGATCAGGTCAGCGTTTCTAATCCTTCCCAATAGCGCCCGTTCGTCGGGTTGATAAAGGTCTAGCGTCATGGCGGATCGAAAGCTCCCCAAGGTGAGCATAATTTTATGTTGTGAGAAAGAAATAATTACTTTATCAAGTCTTTGTCTAATATATAATCTAATATATAATTCCGTGTAGTTTCTAATAATAACGGAGGCTTGGTGATAAAAAAAATCGATACAACTTGGACAGTATTTATGTCTCAGGGTCAAATTATAGGTTTTTTTTGATCTACCAAATATTTTGTGCAACAAGTCTTTGTTATCTTATAATCTAACATATAACTCCAATGAATCTTCTAATCAATAACGGATACTTAGTGTTGTAAATCACCAAATACTCCTCACATACGGTATGGTGTATTGATTTTTCATCACGAAGCCTCCGTTATTATTAGGAAATAAATTGGAATTATATATCGGATTATAAGATAAAGACTTGTTGATGAATCTAAACTGATACTCAAAGCAAAATATTGCTCACCTTTTAGAGCTTTCGGAATGTAGCACTATTCCCTGTTCACTCAAATATTAGACTGGTGAAATGCCGCTAGTTATAACAAAGACTTGTTGCACAATTATATTTGGTAGCCCATAAGAAGTATAGTTTGACCCTTATTTAGTGATTTACAACACCAAGCATCCGTTATTGATTAGAAGATGCATTGGAATCAATGTAATAACAAAGACTTGTTGCACCAAATATTTGGAAGCTCAAAATGAAGTATAGTTTGACCCATAGTCTGTCCATTAGGATTTATTTTGGACATAGCCAAGACGTAATTGCTTTTCACTGGTACCCCGACTAGACGGGGCACCTTGATTCCAATTTAGTCCTG
>JXSR01S032223.1:130739-157478 GCA_000969725.1 Ophiothrix spiculata | reverse complement strand
TATAGGGGTTCGAAGTCCGAACTATCCGACAGGTCACATCGAGAAAACAAAATCTAGCGACCGAGTTGTCCTGGTATTCTCCCGGTATATACCCGGGAAATGAAAATTAAATTGCTCATTAAAAGCTCATTTGCATAGGCTCTGCTGCCTGACTGCATGATCTTGGTTGTTTGTCTTTTCTTGACCCAACGGGATTTAATGTTCATATCTTTTAAGGTGTCTGGTCCACGCGTACCAGTACGCGCTAGTTTCCGAGTTGGTAAGTGCCGCAATACGCATGCGCACATACTCTGAGTAGTATTTTGACGCTAAAAATTGCCATATTTTAATATTTTTCTGGAAAATTAATTTTCATTTTTTTTTATTTGAAAGAACATACTTGTGCGCAACTTTTGTGAAAAAATTAACAAAAATGCTCGGGCAATTTGTTTGAATCAACACTTAATAATGTCACTTTTGCCACATTTCTCTTAGACCCCTGTACTAATTTTTCCCCCAAAACCTCCAAAAATGCTGTTTTTAAACCGACTCTCATGCAAAATCGAGTCCGGTGACCCCCAATTTTTATTTTAAAAATCGGTTCTACATCGATAAAATATCATTCATGCCAATTTTTACTAGAAATCTTCGGGCAGATCTATCATGGACGAGACACCTTAATGTCATATGTCAGGTAATATTCCTATACCCAAAAATTGTCATGTGTCAAATGTGTGTGGGAAAAGTGAAATTTCTGAATCAGGATGATGGGAAATATCAATTATGATATTGGCATTACCTATACGCCTCAAGAACAAAATAATGAGGCTCATAATCGTTTCTAAATTGTTATTATTTTTCTTGTTTACCTTAATTATTTGAATTATGATCGATCGTTTTTAATCCTGTATACTAGCATATTTGTGCGTATTATGCGCATTTGATTTCATCATAGGTCTCCAGTATAACTGGCATTTTGGGTTGAAGATTATCTGTGCTTTCAATGTCTTGCACCATTGCATGAAGATTTGAATCCATTTTGTCCACACAAGATTTATCATGGTGTTTAACAATTTTATTAGAATTAACTCTTGCCTTCTGTGAACACCGTTTGTCATGTAGACTTGCAAAACGGCTTAGTCCATTTTACACTTTTCGAGAAAATGGTAAAAGACTGCTAGGACATCAAAATGTGTCGCAAAATTGCTAATAATGATTTTGATAATTCTATACAATGTCTTTATGGATAAGGTGTAATTTAGATAATTAGTCAAATAATGTTTTCTTAATAATTGGCTATTGTTTTATTCCGGGACATGGGCGAAAGCTGTTTTGAAGGACAACTGATCAAATTTCAACTTTAGAACCCCTTATCTTCCAAATTTTGATTTTGTGGGGGGTAAAATTTCTTTATGGGCGTTATGCCCAAATATGGTAATTAGACCCATATTTGACTCCAAAGTAACATTTTTTTTGGGGGGGGGGGGATTTTAACCCACTTAGCGAGATTTTGTAAACATTTTTCCAGGATGGTTAGAGATCTGTAAGAATCTGCCATAAACCCATTTTTGCCAAAAAATAGTCTCTAAGCCGTGTTGCATTTCAGCTCATCATATCGTCTGGGAGAAGTGTCTTTATCAAACGTATCCGACCATATTGCAGTTATCGGCAACATTTCCTATTCAATGCTCATAATTGATGCATGACCCCGAGATATCTTCCCGTGTTTTGGGTATAGGATGATAACCTACCAAGATCGCTGTATCAAAACTAACCAGCCGATTTTTGTTCGTACATTTACCATTTTGTTCCTGATTAATTAAGCTTTCATGTGATATTTTTTTTGAACTCAAAAGACCAAACGGTAAGCCTGACTAGGTACATTTTGTAACAAGACCCCGGTCAGCTCATTCGGATTTCCCACGTTATTTCAGGTGTAAATTTCCTGTGCCAAGGAGTTTCGACATACCCACTTTCATTGGCCCACCACGCTCGCATCCTTTAAGCTATCAACTTCGTACACACATGTCAATCAAGATCATGAAATTCTCGTTCTCATGACACCATACTCATTAGCATACGATAATTCAAAGGACCTGATCGAGTCCATTGAAAAACACGTAAGACACACCCCAAATGCCTTGTTAACCAGGTTATACTGGGACAGCGGTCACGCCTTAGGAGCATGGTACGTCATTGAGATAATTGGTATGACCGTGGCGGGTAGATACACTTGCGCTGTTTGTCAATTAAAGATTAAATTAAAGATCTTTGACTTGGTTTAGCAATGCAAAGGTCGCGGTGTAGCGTGCAGTGGGCGATAACTGTAATATGCACATAGATGTTTTGTTATCTTTTACCTGAAGCAAGATTCCGGTGATGTACGTATATCAATGTCATTAACTGTTTATCATGTTTATGGTCTACTGTTTTAACTCTGATAATTTTTCTTTCATATTAAACTTGTATCTACTTCATCCAAATGGATTTTAATCCGAGTAGATGTTTTAGAGGACATTGAAACCTTCTCTGTCTTATCAGGTTTCGCGTACACAGGAAAGTCATCTTCTTCTTCGTCAGGTACTTCGGTACCTTTTGGTTGAAGTTGATCAATGTCATTTAACTTATCTAGCATAGCGTTTCCGTTTCTTGTTTGTTCTTTGAAGATGTTGCCATTAATATTGCGTTCAAATTTGACGTGGAAGTTTCTCTTGGATTTGTTTTTAGCACGTATATGCCGAACACAGATGAGTATCACTATAACTATTATAACAAACACTGCTGCCCCTCCTATACATGCACCAATAATAACAGTCATTGAAATATCATGGCCTCTATCGGAAATTGCTACCCATGGATTTTTACTTGTTGATGATGGATTTGATGGTTCATTCGTGGTTGCAATTGGGTTTGAAGTACTTACTGGTTGTTGAATGTTGGAACAATTGAGATGAAGATCTGGATATAATATACTCTCTAATTTACAAATAAAGTGACTTGGCTTTATATCAGGCCTTCTATTGTTGATTCTGTTTTCCATCATGTCCATAGTTGATGTATTTATGCTAACTTTATCGGTAAGGTTGTGGATTGTACTATTTTCAACAACAAACCACCTCAGTGTAACATCATCAGGACACACATTCTCTGCAATACAACTCAATGTGACTGTGTTATCAGATTCACCCTGCTCCAAGCATGAAGGATTTGACGGCTGTGAAGCAACACATAAGGACGTATCTGCTCTTACATTCGTTGATGTACCTACACCTTCCGCTCTATATGTGTAGATACAACTTATGATTCCAGTGTCATTAGTATATAAATTTGTCATCTCAAAATCAGAATAGGTGATAGCTGAGGTCACATTAACTCTAGGATCTTGCGTATATGCAAAATGTATTTTCGAGTCTCCATTTGCTGGAACATGTTGCCAGTAAATCGAACCTATTATAGCAGAGTTCAGTACACCACAGTGGAATAACACTGATGAACCTTCTGCAACAGTCCTGTTGCCACCTTCTACAACAACCTGTGGTATAAGTCTTTCTTGTGCTCTTCCTACATGTCCTGATGGCATTAAACTTAAGCAAATGATAACGAAGAGGTAGTTAAATATGGTCAATTCGGCCATTTTGTAATTACATATGGGTCACATAACTTTACTTGACACTGTAGACACACAAATTGCACTGCAGTGATATTCTGTACTACAGTGACTGTTTGATACAAAAACAGCCAGCTGTTTACATTGCTTAATATGCTTTATTAATATGGGTAACAATTTATGCCCAAGATGACATGGAATACGTTATTTTAGTATATCTGTCATGTTTGTTGCACATACAGGGCGTCCTAGAATATACCGTGGACAGGGGCGGTGAGGGGGACGGGAGGACAATTGGCCCCCCAAAAGAATAAAAATGAAGAATGAAACTAGAAGGTGTGTTTCCACGATGTTTTAATAAGAAAATACTATTGCTGACGTTTCGTACGTAAGTACTTCATCGGAGTAAGTAAATTCGTGGGAGAATGTCTGTGAGAAAAATGGGGAGCGCGCGTTGAAAATGCGGCATGAAAAGAATGTTCGTGAAAAACATGAAAATTGGTAGAAAGGTTGTCAAGATGTTTCTTTTTAACAAATTGTCGTTGAATAAATTGTAACTATTTTTTAATATTCTAAGTATTTTGAATAAGATGGCAAATTGCTGCGAAAATATACCGGTAAAAAGATTGCTTTGGTATATTGTGAAAAATTGGCATTTTCTTATTCAATTTACATGTGATTATTTAGACCAACTGAGAGGCTGATACTTTAACTACTAGTACTAAAAGTGGTGTGTATGAAACTCCCCAATCCATTGATACCAAACTGAATACTATTGAACTTCGTATGACGTCACAGCTTCATAAAAACTTATTGCACCGTCGCAAATTTAGATTCATTGAAAATTCAGATTTAGATTCAGATTCAAATTTATTTCAATATCAAAACAAATAGAATGCATATTAAACACATACGGTAAGATAAAACACACTGATATTATGGAGATTATTGGAAGGCCAAGGAGTGCTGAAGTGATTATGCCCAATAATCTAACAAAGTTACACAAAAAAACAGTCTGCAAAAGAAAACGAAAATAACACAAGACAATGTCCCAAAACACAGGTTATAGTTCAAAAGTGATTTCATCGAATAAACGATTTTTTTACAAATGTGTACCGCCGCGGCAAAAGGGTCCAGTTGTCGACTCCTATATGTTGCTCATTGTAGCATATCTGATGTATACAAATACCATACATTAGATATGCTACAAGGAGCAACATGTACGAGCCGACAACTGGACCCTTTTGCCGCGGTGTTACACAAATGTTCAATGTCCAAAATATTCAACAATAAACTTGGATTTTAATTTGTTTTTAAAAATGTTAACATTCTTTGATTGCTTAATTGTCGTTTCGAGTGAGTTCCAGAGATAAATGACAATAACAAGTAATTATAATCAAACCAAATGCAAAGATAGATACAAAGAGATTCACAGCTTTATTGGATACTGCATTCTCAATAGATAACATGCAACTTGTGGCAAACATAATATTATTATATACAAAGAATAGTCATTAATTAATTGTAATAATAATATATTTATTATACCTTTAGTAATCCATGGAAATATGGTATATTTCCTTATGTTGTCTTAATTTACATCATTTATGTGGATCGCACGGTATAATTTGTTGAAAGCTGCGATTAAATTATCATATTCATAATTGGGATCGTGATATTCCAAGGGTTCTGTCAAAGGTTTTTTTTCTAACTTATTTATGTTATCTAGGATTTCCCTTGTACACGGTTTTTTTCTTTAAAATATCATTATAAGTATAATATTTTTATACACGATCCTTCCTTTTGACATCATTATAGGCTTTAGTATAATTATGGCAAGTTGAGATCTTTAGTATGACTGAGGACTTTCCCCGGTATTCATTAATTTTTAAGATATTTTCATTGGTCGTTACTGTAGATTCAGTAATTGCATTTAAGGCATCAAACTAGAAATGTAAAAAAATCAAGAATAAATGAATTCCAAATAGTCCTGGCCGGCCCTATCACTTGTAACTAAGAGAATTAATGTTAAAATCACCAATTATATAAAATATATAAAAACAGCCGACAATATTCTAATGATACTTTTTAATCTAGTAATTTTGCTTCCCTCTAAATATTCAATAATTAAACGATTATAGTAGACGTAGATTCGTTGTACTCTTTTCTATTCAATTCTTAATTTGCTTCTTAATTTTCAATAATGTATTTGCCTACATGAATTTGTAGATAAATAACCATTGTTAAAGCAAAGTATGGCTAGAATACTTTGGTTAAAGGAACATTAGAAATAATGTTTTTGTTTTCAATTTGCAGTCATGGTTATGTGTGAAAAACACAACTGAAAACAGCATGCATTGTTATTCCAAAATATTTTCAACTTTAGATACTAAGGTCATGGGTCAATAAACAAATCGTGCCAAGTTAACACTTTACACTACACACTGCATGTTAGTTAAGCTTAAAAAGCTTAGCCCTTGCAGATCCACTTGGCTTCAATAGCAATAGGCCTATGAGGAATTTAATTTCACATTATCACATAAAGTTAGAATTTTGAAATATTGTCGGTGATTGTGATATAATAATGGCATAAAACGCACTGTTTAACATGGATCTGTGTGAGAATGGAGAGCTATAGAGTAGAGAACGAAGCAGTAAGCTTATAATGTTTATATAACCAATTTTAATACACCATGTTTAGACTGCAATGTGGTATGTTCACCCCGGGAAATCACCAAAGTGCATCTCTATCACACTCAGCTAGCAAGACGAACAATTTCAGGTAAACTGTAGCAAACACAACTAAAGTCTAACTTTAAAGATCTATCATAGATAGCTAATGATTAAGATTATTTGACACTTTCTTCATCATGTTTACAATAGTGACAATTGAGTGTACATGCTCTGGAATGATCATAATGACTGGAGCACATGTTACAAATTTCAAGTCATATTCAAAATACTCCCTCCTTTTTCTCATTTGTCTTCATCTTATCTTACCGACTCGCAGCCAAGCTTCAGAACCACATTTATCCATATCACAAACGAATAGAGTTTTCCGCGAAGGAGAATCATTGACATACTTTTGTATTATTGATACACCTGTGTCGGATGGCACATTTAGTTGGAGCCATTATCGAAATAGATCACGTGATACCGAAGTATACACCTTGAATACGCATTACCAAATACCACGTGTTACTATCAACGAAGGAACGCTTAGTATAAGAGCGCGCTATTCAAATCTGGTTATCTCCAATGTGACTTCAGTGGACTCTGGAATCTTGAGATGTCTTTATAGATATGGATCAAGCATGACAATTTATGTTGAGAGGAATGTATGTATAGCTTCAAGACCGAATGTTCCAACATGTTCTGTAAGCTTAACTGTAGATAAAACAAATCTGCTTTGCAGTATTGATGACGTATGTCAAGATGATGTTACATTACAGTGGTTTGATATGGATTCTCCTCAGGAACTGACTGGTAACATGATAAAAAGTGACTCTTATGTGCAAAATGTACTAACTGTGAATAAAGATTTGACAAGATTTATGTGCAATGTTGAAAGCAAACTCTTTACTGATACGGAACTAAACTGTACAATTGATCTTTTATCTGTTGATGTCATCAGCATTACCTCAGTTCCATTAACATCAACAAAGGTTATAGAAAGATCAAATATTCCTACCGTTGTTCCGTCAGTTTCTTTACCAAGAGAACATTATTTGCAGACGATGGATAGAACATCTAAATATCTGCCGCCACAAGAAAGTACCGCAAAACCACCTGATACATCGCCAGACATGCAAAATACTAAAGCTTTATCTTACAACCACTGTAATTGGGCAATACCTACGACTGTCGCAATTACTATAATGCTTACTTTTTCATTAACTGTAAATGGAGTTTGTGGATTGAAATATTACTATTATCGTAGAAATTCGCGCACAGGAAAAGAAACAACACACGATGCAAATGTTTATGTGGGATTAGATAAAATAGACGAAAATGAAGTTTGATGTATGAAAAATGGTTTCGATGAACATAATCGAGGTCGGAGTCAATATAAACTTTGAGTTCAAACTATTTCAATAACTAGGCAACACACTGCCTCAGTTAAAATATGTAACAGTGCATAACAATGGTTTTAGTAACTATTTAGTTAAACCATTAAGGCCCGTGCAATCATACTGCAGGTCACATAATTTCCCTTTCCCCTCTACGATTTTAAGCAGTGAAATCTTTAATCAGCCGTGCTGTTGATGTTTAACATTAATATTAATGAGTCAGAAAAATATTTTTAAAAGCCCTGTAAAATCGAAAATATAGATCTGAAAACAAAACATGTTATGTATAAATATTGTGTAAATGTAATGCAACTACATTTTTTCGAAATATGTGTGACATTTCATGCAATTTTACGGGCAAATTATTTCACGCGATGCTAAATATATGAATTAAGTTTCAATGCCGAAACGTTTATAGCAAAATTTAGACCTTTTTCTTCAAGTCCTGTGAAAATCTTGCGTTAAAATGTGCTAAAACAAGATTGATGTCAGGGTTGGTTTTGTTTACCCTTCTGACACGTGATAAAAAGACACGATATTTCTTGAATTCTATCATTGCGCATGCGTAACCAATTTTCTTAAATATGAAAGTATATATCTTTAAATACCCTTCAAGTACACAATCAGCTAGCTAGTCTAGTGATTAGCGCGTCTGACTTTTAATCTCAGAACCGTGGGTTCGAACCCCATCGGAGTCGTTTTGATAAATTTCATTTTTTTTTGCGTAGAGTGTTGGTTTTTCTTCATTTATTAACTGTCACGGATGAAATTCTCGAATTTTTGGCATTATTTATATAAAAGAACCAAAAAGGTTACTTTTCAGTCTAGAAAATAAATGTTGCATTCATTGCATTTCGCATAAAATACAAAATATTTCAACGCAGCGAGGTCAGTCAAAACAAACTCTGACATGAGATTCGTGCAGGTTTCTGACGTCAGAGGATGACCCGTCGTGACCAAAGGTAGTACTTATCGAACTTTTGATGCCCAGCTGTCGCAATACAAATTGCAGGCAAGTACGAAGAACCGATATTAGATACCTTTCGTACATCACATCAACGTTTATTTTACCCTCTCCTTATTTCTTCACTTTACAGGCCTTACAGGCAAAATATATATTTCAAATTTCATCAATCTGAGTTTTTATATTTTTACTAGCAGAATCGATCCAACTGACGGCGTTTTATCTTCTAAAACAAGATTGATGTCGGGATTCAAATTTGGTTGCTTAAAAAGTCTTAAAATCGTTGATTTTTATATAAAATGCAATTTAATGCTTCTTTTTTTATCAACAGCAAAAACATTTATATGCATTGTATAAGAAAAGCTCCAAATTTTCATACCCCGTTCCAAATTTGCATTAACTTTCACCGTTTTCAGATAATAAGGGTTCAAAGCCAGCATAATTTTTAAGCAGGTCACGTTTAAAAAAAAACAAAATCTCGCGAGCAATTTTTGTCTCATTTGGCGAGACTTGGAATATAGAATTCGCATAATAAGGTTATTAGCAGGGTCGTTACGATTAGACTGCGTGTTCCAGAAAATTGTTTAGCTAAACCCGAATCCAGGGTAAGTTGACCCTTTTGACAACATTTCTTATTTTCTACATTATTTAAATACGATGAGCCGCAGAGTCTTAGTATTTACGCAACACATACTTCTAGACTTTATCATGTCCGATTCAGGGGCGTTTGAACGAAAAGGGGCCCAACTTGCCCCACCGTCCCCTATTACTTGTACTTAATGCACCCTAAATAACGATCAGTTCAAGAAACGAATAGTTAAAGATAAAAAAAATACTCATCTGTTTTTCTATAAGTCATTCATTGGATACAATCCATATTTCATTTTAGAAACAAAAAGTATCTCGAACAAGTTATGGGCCAACTACACTAAATAAATTGGCGCCGCTATCCGGTATTTCTAAAATCGGAAAAATTGAGTACCCTATCGTAAATGGGGACCTCAAAAAGTGTAGAAGGGCAATTTTTTTGGTGTATATTTTGTTCTAATCATGGAGTTAGGTTTATTTTAAGTTGTTCTGATGCCATGTTTGATCTCCAGAGTACTTTGGTAAACTTTTAGGGGTTTTCCCCAAAAATGCATGAGATTTGGGAAATACAAAACGTGGCTCTCAGTGATAAGGCTGTATTGTCTTCAACGCACGGTATCTCGAAACATTTGCCTTGATGGTATATATTTTTCATTACTTTTTGTTAAAAGAGATCGTAATCAATTAAGAAAAGCCAGCGTTGAAGAAACCAGTTGCTTTATTAATGAGTTCTCGGGTGTTTTTGGGAAGCCATTTTGTACAGTAAGTCGATGGGGAGTTTTTTGGTGTGCCGCCTGCATTTAGGACCACTATACCCTCACATTCTAATATTGTCTAAAATTGGGTGAGTAAAATCGATTTTCATTTTCTTACAATTGCTTGTTATATCAATTTAAACATATTACAACAACATTTTGAAAATACACGTCTACTGCAGGGCCCACTACACTAAATAAATTGGCGCCGCTATCCGGTATTTCTAAAATCGGCAAAATTGACTGCCCTCTCCTAAATGAGGACCTCAAAAAGTGTAGAAGGGCAATTTGTTTGGTGTATATTTTGTTCTAATCATGGAGTTTGGTTTATTTAAAGTTGTTCTGATGCCATGTTTAATCTCCAGAGTACTTTTATAAACTTTTAAGGCTTTAAAAAAATGCATGAGATTTTGGAAATACAAAAAGTGGCTCTCAGTGATAAGGCAGTATTGTCTTCAACGCACGGTATCTCGAAAAATTTGCCTTGATGGTGTATATTTTTCATTACTTTTTGTTAAAAGAGATCATAATCAATTATTAAGAAAAGTCAGTGTTGAAGAAACAAGTTGCTTTATTAATGAGTTCTCGGGTGTTTTTGGGAAGCCATTTTGTACAGTGAGTCAATGGGGAGCTATTTTGTGGTGTGCCGCCTTATAGTGTCCATTTCTTTTGTCATAGAACGTTTACCATGTTTACAATGATGAAAGAGTGTGGATGATTGATGTGGGTGTTCAAGAGTTTACTTCAATATTGCATTCACATGGGCTTCTGTCCAACTGTCTCAATCGGTCTGAATTTTCGGCATTGAAAAAAGGTTTATTGACATGATGCTATATTAGCTTCAAAATTGCAGCACGGACAATTTCCATCGAAAACAAGAGATGGAGCACATTCCTGAGTATTTATAATCTCATCTCCTGAACATTGATAATATACACTAGAACATGGTGCAGATTCAACAAAGTCTCCTTTGGAAATTTTAAAACATTTGTTGGTTGACTCAGTGGTAGTAGATATGGTAGATGCAGCATTAGTTGTTGATGTTTGTTCATCTGTAAGAGACATAAAAACAAGAAATGTATGTTGTTTTGACAAAGATCAGCTTGTTTCATGTTTATATTTGGCCTTCAGACTTTAAAGACTTTACACACACGTACACGTCGATTTTCTTTCGAGCAAGCACGTTAAGTTAACTACCTTAGGGCTCTGTGATGTGTGACAGAGCCCTTAATCATCTTAGCTCCTTATATATGGGCCTACGCAACAATACTTTGCTCACAGGCACCCTCGAAGTTATTTATACGCCTATTATGGTGAATTTAGAAGTTGTCGATTTGTATCGTCCGACGTCCAATATAAACTATAGAACATGGTGCAGATGGTTCATAATGAATTTCCCGGCCCGGCGCTTTATGTACATTTGGTTTTCAGTCCATGCTCGCTTCCGCATGTTTTTCTCAGGGTACTCTGGTCTTCCTCCTGGATTCAAAAACCGAATTTAAAAACATCTTGGAGCCTATTTGAAAATAATCTTCCTAGCTTACTTGGTACCAACTACCAAGTATTAAGTTGGGCTTCTTTGGCGAAAGCCTAAACCAAATGATTTGTTACGGGCGTCTGTACACGCGTTGTGCAAAACGCGTTGTGTACCGTCTTGGTGTTGCATCGATAGGTATCGCTCGATGATTAGTCTTTTAATAAAACCAAATGAACAAATCAAACCTACGCCCATCGATGGATATTGACGTCCTCCTAATAAACTACGCACCTATACAATCAAGATTATAATGATGTCTTATTTTGTTGACGTTGTCCGTAAGGAATGCGATATCGACATATATTGGCGCGTATGACCGTGCAGGAGTCAAGACGTTCAGCCCTCCTATGATTATTTTTTGGCAATCACAAGGTTGTTCATATGGCAAGACCCATTTCCACTCGTTGAATTCATCCTTTTCTCTTCCAACTTCGCAAATAGAAGTTTGACCACATTGGACAAGACCTGAAAAAATGTTATTAAAAACAATTGAATACGCCAGTACAAGAAAACCCCAACTCCAATTGCTCCCTTCTGTAAATAAATAAATGCATACAAATCTCTGAAAATGCTTTCACATCACTAAAAAGCATTTCCATGTCTAAATTATATCCCAATCATAGTGTCACATTTGAATTTCTAGATGACTTTTTAGACATTGTTAGATGATTGTTATAACATATAGTTGCAGAGGGGAGCTTATGAAGCTGGGATTTTCTTGTTCTGGCTTTTAAATATAGCAACTATATACTATAAGTTAACAATTATCTAACAATGTATAAAAAGTCAACTACAAGGTCAAATGTGACACTATGATTGGGATATAGACATGGAAATGCTTTTTAGTTATTTCAAAGCATTTTCAGAGATTTGTATGAAATTATATTTTGTAAAATAATTTACAGAAGGGAGCTATCGGAGTTGGGGTTTTTCTTGTGCTGGCGTATTCAATTGTCAGCTATTCATATGCTCGTTAGAAATTGCATCAAGATAAACCAATTAGGTATTATCCCATATTGAAAAAAAATCTATATTCTTAATTTTTGTATTACTTTGAGTATCTATGACTTGAAAAACCTCTCACAACGGTTGTTATGCTGCTTTCATACTTGTGTAGGTTTTTTTTAACTTTGTCGCTGTGTGACGTATCTATATTATTTTTTGCAAAAACGTGTCATTTTCATTTGTCGCAGCGGCAAATATGCGCCCGGACTAAGGTGAATGACTATTCTAGCACTTGAAATGGTAAGAGTTCCATATTGTGAAACATAGCCCAGTTTCAAACACACTATAACTGGTATCAATTGAAACCAGTTCAAGTAGGATCATTTGATACCAGTTTAAGTGATAACAAGTGAAACCAGTTCAATTGGTATCAAATGAAACCATTTTGGAATCGTTTGGAACCAGTTGAACTGGTATCAAAGGAAACCAGTTCTACTGGAATCGTATCAAATGAAACCAGTTCAACTGGTATCATTTGATATCAGTTGAACTGGTTTCATTTGAACTGGTATCAGATGTTGAACTGGTTTCATTTCAGTTCAACTGGAATCATTGGAAACCAGTTCAACTTGTATCAAATGGAACCAGTTCAACTGGTGTTCTCAAAACAGTTGAACCCAGTTACCAGTTGAACTGGAGTCAACTGGAACTTTCCATTTTCCGTGATGGAATTTCATCGCCCAGTTGTAAACACAATTGAACTGGCATTAAATGAAACAAGTTGATACCAGTTCAACTGGTATCAACTGGAATTTTGACCTGTGATCAGTACAAATCAAACGTCATTTTCACCATTTGATAATGGTGGTAGCGCTAAGAAACACACACAGAAAAGGTGAGTAACTTGTCCATATGTTGAAACCGAAAACTGAGTCAAAGTGCATACAGACAAATTAACTCACCTTTCTTCTGTGTGTGCAGTTTCATAGGTTGCATGAAAATCAAATTCAATTGAATCTGGCATAAGCATTTTAAATTTGCACAATAATTCTTCTTTTTTATTTTGATCTCAACACTTTCAACTCAACTACACGTCTTATCTTTGACTGAAAGAAATTAAAAAACAAATACTTTACTATAAATGTTATCTTACCAAAAGCTGGAAGTATAATAAGCTGCAACAATCCTTTCATTTGATAGAAAAGCACACACGACCTTCACAGGATTTGGAAAGCAATGCACACAAAAGCATACTGTGGAAGCTGGTCTTCTAAGAATTTTGATGCAAAACTGGAATTAATTTGATTGACATATCCAATACCGTTACGTTTAATTGACTATTGAAACCGTTCATCAACAGCAGTAAATTTTAATCAAACACGTTGTTTATCAAATTTAATTAGACAGAAGAGGTAGCAGCTGATCCTTGTGTCTGAAAACAGCTAAAATGACCAAAAATAATTAATTTATAATCAGAGGGATTTTTCTTTCTTGCTAAAAAAATCAATTTCATTATTATGTTTATGAATGATTAAACAAACTATAATTTCAATTCTCCTTGGATTTTTAAAGATGGCATTATGTACAGGAAAGCAAACTGTATTCAACGGATTGCGTATATGGAATATAAACAATAATACGAGAAAATGCTAAATAAGTAACTAGTAACTCGTAGAATCCTTTTCTGAAAAATATTTATTACATATTCATTATCAACTATCGAAAATGTTAAAAAAAATGCATTACATTACTAAATCATTACCTAAATATATAAAAGAAGGAACTTACACTTTAGTACCGACAGTGTTGCGCATATAAAACTGGATGAAACCGTATAATTTTACAAACAACTGTTTGATAGTGGGTGTAATTGTACACACATCGCAGAGATGTTGACGTTGTAACGTTGGTAACTGATTCCAGAGACCATGTTATATTTGGATAAAATGAGTATTTGCAGTTACGGTATCACTGAAAACATAAGCTAGTCAAGCAGCTGCTTAACTAACTTAAAACTAGTCAGACAGGTCAGTCCAGCTTGCCTGACCAGTTTTACGTTGGTCAAGCCAAATTTAAAACTTGTAAATTAGTCAAGCCCGCTTTACCAACGTGCGAAACATTGCTTGACGAGTTTGCCAGACTAAGATCTTGACTAGCTTGATGGTACAAAAGAGCTTGACCAACTTAAAGTTGGTCAAGCTGGCATAAAACGTAAACGTGAGTTCTAATGAAATTCAGCCAACCATTACCTGCTTGAACAGTACAGCACACCGTGTATTGCAGAATTTCACGTACACTTTTACGTGAATACTAATCACTTAATCGATGTCCCCTATTGTTTTAAATAAAAGCTATATCAAAATCAGATGAACACATGTAAGAATAATGTACAGACATACATATCCAGCACTTATCGAGGTTTTATTGCGTTTGGTTGTAAAGATTATGGGTTGCAAACTTCGCACTTACACACCCGTAAGTAGGGATTTTCTGATTTTGCATTGACTTCTGTGTCAAAGTTTTAAGTTCTACACATCTGCTTGCGAAAGCCAATACCCTGAACGTGAACGATCAATAATACCTGAATAGCAGCAACACATGTTGAAATAACCGTTTGAAGTGAGTCTTTTTACGTGGCTATTCGTTCAATACGTACGTGAGTTCTATTGAAAATTAGCCAACCATTAATAGACATCATAAGCGATGCATATCATTTCTTTAGCTTAAGAATTTACGCCCTCGATCAGATATGTCTATGATCATGACCATTATGAGAGGGGCGACATCATGAAACATTCACAATAGGCAATCGTTGCATGAATCGAAAACTCTTTGCTGAGAGGGCGACATAATGAAATATACATAGGCAATCTATGGTATTGCGCGTAGGCGTGAACCGTGAGTTAAAAATGCTCACGTTTTTGTACCCCGTCCCGTGTAACGTGGTAATCGCAATCTCTCTACTAACAAGTATAATACCTCTATGGTATCACCTTGATGTATGTTTTTAAAAAAAATGAAGGAGTTTAAATGAATATTTGATGGTAATTGATTTAGAACCCCGCGCTATTCAAACATAATGATCCTAATAATGGTTTCAACTCACACATAGAATTGAGATTATATCGATTTTCTTTTGTATTTGTACAGAATTCGCAATCCCTGTCTTTAAAAATCTGTGGTTGGATTAAACCAAAGTATTGACAGAATTGACATAGTTGTATATCCTGTAATACCCATCACCCATCACTTTAACCTGTAAAGTAAAGATTATGACAGTTTAGTAAAGTGGAAGATATTACTATTATTTAACGTTGACGCGAACCGGTGTAAGGCTCAGTGTAGACTCCACTATCGTATAGAATATTTTGCTTAGAATATTCTATACTGACGACAAAATGACGTAGGTCATCGTATATAACACACAGTTTTATTCGATGACCTACGTCATTTTTTAGTCATCATAATATGCTAATCACATACCCAAGATGGACTTTTTGGGGTCTTCTATTATGCTATGGCCCGAAATGTAAAATTTGTAACGTCCATCCCCGGTCTCTCCTACATATCACACCGCCGGTTTGATTAAAGCAAGTTAGATATTAGCTGAATTCTGAAGCCAATGTGAAAGTAATCAAAGTCCCCCTTGAATCAAAGTCCGCCTTCCATAGACGGTCGGAATAAATCGTGGAACTAATGTTGCGTGAGAGTTGTTAGCCTATACTTTTCTCTACAACCCAGATAGACAAGTAAGATCAAGGGACTACTATTCCTATAAGGGCCGGTACAGACTCCCCTATCTCATTAAAGAACAAAGGATTTTGTAAACTAAATCGTAAATGACAAAAGAAGTATCAAATTAATTTTACCGCACAAAAGATGCCTGTCAATCAAAGTATAGGATAGGCTATTGTCTTCGATGAAAAGCAAAACGACTAGAGATTTTTAGTTGTGCTTTTTATCGTGTAAACACAAAAGGATTGTTAAGGATTGCAATTTCTCAAGTGGGGATTATCTATACTTATTGACTCCAGTGAATAGAATAAGTAATGGCTTAACAAAATATTTTAATACGGATTACAAAAAGCATTGTTATGCACGGACAGAACATTTGAACTAGCTAATTGTGTATATTTCAAAATGGCGACCTTTTACACAAAACTTTTTGGTGATCATTCAAAATGGGTCCCAATTGAGTTAATATGTTGCCTAGCAACCGCTGCTAAGGAACACTTTGTTATTTTTGGCACTACCCCTGTAAATGTTTCTAATGTTGATCTGAGTATGTGTGCCAAGTTTCATGCTTTTATCACGTTCTGAACATTTGTTTCACCTATCATAGTAGAGTAACAAATTGAACATCGCCACCATTGTTTTCATTATATTTCCATTAATTTGATATCAAATATGACCTCTGTATCTAATGACCCCCGAAAAATCAGGTTCCCCAACCCAAATCCAACCATACTTTTGGAGGTAAATATTAACACCTATTAATTCCATAATCAGTTGAAATCAGCTCATTTGCTATTTTCTTATAAAAAATAAACACGAATATAGAGATAATAATAGCAAAATTTAGAATTTTTGACCTATTTTTAACGAAAAATCACGATTTGAAGGTCATAACGTCTCTTATTAGGTATAATTTTTGCAAGGTGATAGAGTAACAATATAAACAAATCACCAGGTGTTTTAAAATTACATTTCTCTTAATTTGATGTCAAATACGACATGCATACTTTATACATAACTTAGGACAAATTACCCCTATTTTTAATGACCCCCGAAAAAAAAAGGTTCCCCAGCCCCTACCCTCCATTACTTTTTTCAGTAAATATTTACACCTATACCTACCAGAATCAGTTTAAATCAGCCTCTTTGCAATTTTAAGTTTTGCCAAAATTTAATTTAGGGATACTATACTGTCCAAAGCATTGACACATAAATTTATAGTCTACAACTCTATGCTCATTCATTTTAATTTGAAACTTTATGATGCGGGTGTTTGAGAGAGCATTGGCGTTTAATAGGAACAATTATATCATCATAAGCATTAATTTTGATACAATAACATGAAACAGACATTAAACCCCAGTATCTTGAAACATTAAGGTCTTACAATAAATTCACAACAAAGACATTAAAATGTTTTTATCTTTAATATGAGAATTGTTGTATTCCTGTAAATATTTATAAAATATAATAAATCATTTTCTATCATCCTTTTGAAGTGAGTTGATATATACAAAGTTGTTAAACAAATTATTTACTTCATAGTTTTAAGTAAGGCTTCAATGATACAAAATTACATGGGTTAAAGCAGGTTTACTGTCAGACAAGTTATTCACAGAAAAGGACACGACAAGGTTTTAGACATGTTCGTCATCTTGATACTTTTACATGACAGGGATACATAACATATGTTTTTAAACAAACCCATGGGCTTGTTGTTAGGCAAGTTATATGTTGCATATTCTATCTAATTTGAACTACATAATCTACATAAAAGTATTGGCTCATTTATCACAGTAACTATTAAATTCAAACATAAAAATATCTAAAATAAGATCTAAAAGGCCTGGACAATGATATTAATACCAAAATAATCCTTGCAACCAGTGTTCCCGCTAAGGATTTTGACTTAACGCCAAAGCGATATAAAAGAAAAAAAACACATCTCCCCATTTCCAATTTCGGAAAGATCACTTCAATTTTGAATATACTGTAAAACAAGAAATAATTGCTGGTAATTTAATTTCGCTAATAGTTACTCCAAAATCGCAAAATTAATTTGCCGCTAATATTAATAATGGACAATGATTTCAATGGCATGCTGATGCAATTAGTGAAATTAAAATGCCGCCAAAAACCTCAGATTCTGAAATTTGCAAAATTTTCTTTCCGCAAATATTTGTTTTACAGTAATCAGAATAAAATTGAAATAAGTAAACGTTGTGTATAATCAAAACCCTATTTTTCATTTTTTGGGGGGAACCTCTTGTGGCAATGTTTTGAGCTGCGCCAATTTTGTGACACACGGCCTTAGCAGGAACACTGTAATGCTTGCAACATTTTGAACTCTATAGCAATAACATTGTCATTAGCAAAGAAATAAAAAGTACACTCTAAGTATTTACTGTTGCTCTTTGTCACACTTTTATAAAAATGGTCTAAATGAACTTTCTGCCTTCTCATTCTGAACTCCTAAAATTGAGATTTAAATGAAACAATAAAAAAGAAAGAAACGCTACAATAAGTTTTAACAAACAGATGAGAGGAGACTTATCTCTACATGTGTGTGCTCAGTAACAAATAATTACTATCTAAAAAGTTCACCTTAACTTGAAAAAATATTTATATGAAAAAGTGTTTCCATGTTACACAATAAGGCATGAATAATAATTGACATAAGTGTTTTAAGCTTAAAAGCCCCACTAACAGATATTTCAAAAGGAAAGCAAGACAAAGCTTAGACTAAAAAACCCTTAAGACTATAATATCACAACTAAATTAATCATATATGTTTTCAAATAATAGTTTAAAATAGAGTACTTGAATAGCAGCAAAAGAACCTACATTTTGAAACTCGTATGAGGCGTGCTCCGACAAAATGCGAATTTTAAAATTGAGTTTATGACATATTTTAATTCTCTATAATCTTGGATTTTGATAGATACATATTATGTCACATTTTCTTTCTCCATTCTCCAGAGAGAGAACGAAATCTAAATCATTTTTTTTTTAAACATAGTGCGGGCTTTCTTCAAGATGGTTAAACTATTTCAAATCATGTGATCAACTCTCTCAAGTTCATAAAGGCATTATAAAAAGTCCCTGACATTAATTGTGCATTGCCGTTGTGTCAAGTGAAAGATGACAACAGCTAGATCAATGACACCAACTTACTATTAAATTATTAGTTTTAATGAATTTGGCCATGATGCCTTGACAGTTGATTAGTTGACATAATTTTTACACATATTCTGTAGCTGATATTATCAATTTACATTAATAATCAATAATACAATGAAAGGCACGAGTTCTAATCATATTGAATAAATTATGAAACAAAAATATCTTAGAACAAAAAACCTGAAAATACAAACGTCCTTATAAGACAAAGCGTTTTGCTTATGTAACGCAACGTCTCTTAAATTAAAATGTGAAAGTATATGCCACTATAAAAAAGATAACTCAAAATATGTATATAACATTATTCTAGCTAATAATA
Organism: Ophiothrix spiculata; assembly: GCA_000969725.1. Lineage (NCBI taxonomy): Eukaryota > Metazoa > Echinodermata > Ophiuroidea > Amphilepidida > Ophiotrichidae > Ophiothrix > Ophiothrix spiculata. Next base: position 137,799 of record JXSR01S032223.1, on the reverse strand, counting down.
CAAGCCAAGCAATAAAAAATAAGACTGATAAAGAACACAATAATATGCAAGGCCTTAGATAAGATTGTTATAATATATTGCATTATTATATTCTCTACTTACAAAACTTTGTAAATTCGGGATCTATTTTTCATTGGGAATCTATTTAGGCAGCCATTTTTGAACACAATATATCTATAGTAAGTTACATTTGTAGATATAAAACTAATTATTTATTAATATTAAAGCTGCATAATTTTGATGTTTGACATCAACTTAAGCACACATACATTTTAGCTGCTCTCACAAATAGACATATCAAGAGATGTGAGCCACAAGGCCATATTGGCATGGCAACAATCCCTAGAACAAAAGGTTTCAAGACCTGATGGCCTGTGCTTTAAACATGGATGATCTATTAAACATGTGGGCATTTACCGAATGCATTGCTTGGTGTTTCTGCAATAGTTTGCCACATTCCACTTCAAAATACTCCCTACAGATGTTTTAACAATGCGAAATGCGAAGGGATCATTGTAACGGAAGGACGGTCACAGCAGGACAATTTGACGCTGATTTTTGGGTGCTCTGAATCGTAAAGCCTGGTCAGGATTAACAAAAAATACAACCTCATGTGTAAATTTGATCCTTATTTAAGCCATTTAGAGCAATAACACCCAAGTAAACAACCAAGAATGGGTTGAAAAAATTAAATAAAAATTACTACTTTTCATTATGAAAATCAAGAAATTTGACAAAAAATTAGGGATTTTAAAGAAATTTCATAGACAATTTTGTTCAGTCTTTTCAAAATAAGTTCATTTTAAAAAACTTTAAAATAGCTTTCTTTTGATACCAAATATATGGTGGTAGCATTTTTCATTGAAAAGTTACATCCTTTTTTCAATATTTTTCTCATGTCCACTTTTTCGTGAAAATGGCCATGTATATAGAATCAATCATCTGGAAGGTCCCATAAGGTCTTGAAATCGTTTGTTCTTTGGATTGTTGAAATGCAGATATGGCCTTGTGACTCTCTACCCTCGATATAATGAAGGTTTTATACATCATTCATTTCCTACATCACTAGTAAGTTGCTGCAAGTATACTCAACATATGCAACATGTTTCAATACATCAATATCATACGTACAGAATGAATCATCTGTTACATGAACGTATAGCCAAAACTATGAATGAACTGTTTATGCTCTGTATAGTATGTTGTTCTTGCATGTACTCTTCAGCATGTTCCATACATCAATATAATTTTCTACAGACTGAATAATCTGTAAGATCTTTACAGATAAGCCACTACCGTTCTATAGTGAGTTGTTCTTGCATCACTTCACAGTGTTTCTATACATCAGTATCATTTTCTACAGACTTAATCATCTGTAAAATCTTTATGGATGAGCCACTACCGTTCTATACTAGTGAGTTGTTCTTGTATATGTATTTCACAGTGCGTTTCCATACATCAATATAATTTTCAACAGATTTGTAGATCTTATGGACGAGCCACTATTGTTCTAGTGAGTTGTTTCTACATTTCAGAGCATGTTTCGTATTATTTTCTACAGACTGTACTTCAGACATTTCAGAGCATGTTTCCTATTATTTTCTACAGACTGTACTTCAGAGCGTGTTTCGATACATCAATATCAAGAGCCACTACTGTTCTACTAAGGTGTTCCTGCATTTTCTACACAGCGTGTTTCCGTACATCAATATCATTTTCTACAGACTGAATAATCTGTAAGATCTTTAAGGATGAACCATTCCTGTTCTAGTGTGTTGCATATACTTCAGAGTGTTTCCATACATCAATAATGTACATTTCTATTGACTAATTTAACTGTAAAATTGATATAGCCATTACTGATGAGCTACTCCTGTTCTAGAATGCTGTTCTTGCATATACTCCACTGCGTGTTTCCATACATCGATAGCGTTTCTACAGACTAACTCATCTGAGAGTTGGGTATCCATTTCATGCACAGGGTGACCATCTTTTTGATCTATATATGCACCTAAAACAGCTGCAATACTGTAAAAAACACAAGAATTCACATGTAAAATTTTCTTTTAAAAATGATAGTGCATGCTGCGATGATCAATGAGAATTTCAATGAGAATAATTATTATTCAAATAAGACTTCTGAGCAGTAGAGTAATTTTATGATATAAAAATATTGAATAACTCATTTTCAGATTTTAAGTGACTTATGGAAATATATTGCTGTTGCACAATGACTTAGCTTGCAACTAATCCATCCTTTTTAGGCGGATATTTCTCATCTGAAAAATCGCCTACAAAGGGACCTTAAACCTTCATATGAAGGTAACATTAACGCCTCATGAATTGTCCCACTGGTATTTGTATTTCTGAATTTAAACTGGAAACTGACAAAGAAAAAATGATACACTCATTCTTCATTACCAATACCAAGTCAAAGTCATAGGTTCTTTTTTTTTAAATCATCCGTTCTTTGCAAATCGGTATCACATGTTAAAGAACTTGATACATTCTGACTACCAATTGATGAGACTTGTTGGTGTGCCAATAATGACCAGAAAAATGTCCATTTTAATCATCTGCAGGCATGTCGAAATCATGGGTAAGAACTTATGACACAGAGTTTTTTATTATTATTATATATGCAGGCCATTAATCTAAGGTAACCTTGAAATGATACACCCTGTATCTGGCTTATTTCATTCAAGGCTTAGACAGCAGGACCATTTGTTTTGCATTCCCATTTCTTGAGAAACTATAATCCTTTATATCTGATGAACATTGCTCTACCCAATCCCCAGGGTCAAATTTATGGGCTCTTTTGAAAGTGAATCATTGAAGCAAAGTGACAGAATACCGAATATAATAGCCTGTTACCATTCCAGCAAAAATACCAGAATCCATTCCATTCTGGCTCAAGAAGACACTGTACACTAGCGGTTTAAAGTATTTCCGCACAAACACTTTATTCAGCCATATCTCACAAGGCGTTTATAAGGAAACTATCTGGAAACTTACGTTGCTTTTGGTCAGATCTGATAGGTAATCTCGTTAAGTGTAAAATTGAGCACCGAATGGGATCAACCCCCTCACGTACGGGTTAGGGGCAACAACACGAATAGGTCGAAAAACGTGATTTTTAGGTCAAATTTGATTTGACAACACCTGGGTCAAGGTCACTTCACCGCTCAAGTTGAGTGGTCATGTGGAATGTGTATATGTAAAAGAGTGACAAGCAGGCTATGAAATGTCCTGGTCACGCTTGACTTCGCCAAGAGAATACTTGGAAGCTAACGAAAAATGATCCTTCAACGCCACCCAGTTTACAAAAATAGGGCCGTGGTAAAAGTAGAATGGTCCATGGCGGTATATGACATTTTAAAATGTTTTAAGAGGTTTTCAATCTGTCATATACCGTCACAAAACACTCCACATTCATCACAACCCTATTTTTGTAAACTGGTAGGCCGTTGAAGGATCATTTTTCGTTTGCTTCCAAGCATTCTCTTGGCGCAGTCAAGTGTAACCAGGATATTCAATTGCCTGCTTTTCACTCTATTACATATACACATTCCACATGACCACTCAACTTGAGCGGTGAAGTGACCTTGACCCAGGTGTTGTCAAATCAAATTTGACCTAAAAATCACGTTTTTCGACCTATTCGTGTTGTTGCCCCTAACCCAAATAGTTTCCTTATAAACGCCTTGTGAGATATGGCTGAATAAAGTGTTTGTGCGGAAATACTTTAAACCGCTAGTGTATGTCAAGCTCAGTGGATTTGAACTCATGACACTTGATGCCCAATTTAGATTCTTGGATGTGTAAAACCACTATAGGTCAAACAATGATCAAGTTGAGTTACAAATAAAAATTGCCATCTAGGATGTGGTTCATCGAAAGAGCAAAAAAAAGTACCCCCCCCCCTTCCCCAAAAAAAAAAAGGTCCACTCTTAAAAAAAAAAAAAAGGTCCACTCTTAAAACTTACGGCCAGTTTGATCTATCCTGTTCTTCATTACTACTCTTCTTGAGATCCAACACAATGAATTCATACAACTCAGCTACTAGGTGATCTACAACTAGATGTCTCAATGCCTGGTCTAGTGCATGCTTCTGTTCTGGGTTGAGAGAATGACGGTAGTCTTGCTTCACTCCTTCAAATGGATCCTAAGAAAGATAAATGAAAAAGATGAAAATGGGATGCTGATTTGTCCAAAAGCTTGTACTGAAGAGTCAGTCCCCTGTGTTGTTTGTAGTTGCAGCAAGGGACAATCTTTGGATGAGCGTATTTCAATAGCTTTTAGAACTTTCTAAATATAGTCTTATTATGATCAAATGTTCGGTCGCATCAAGTACTGTTCAATATGACATTTTTGAGAAAATTTGTCTGGATTAATATATTGACGATTTCTTCAAATCTATTAAGTTACAGGCCTTAATTCAACCTAATTTACAAGTAATAATTAATTAATTTTGATCAATATACGTTCTATTTCAATTTAGCATTTCACAAACTGTGCTATATGCAAAAATCATGTACTTAAGTATACTGTAAACAATGCATCACATGCAGATCTATATGGTGCGCTATAAAAACAATTTTCACATAAAGATCTATATCATATAGCGCAGTTTGACGTATTCGATTACTGTACTAAGAGATCGCTAAATGTAAAAAAAGCGTTTTCACTTAGAGATCTATAAGGTCACAACTATATCAAAAAGGGTTACAAGTAGTAATATTAGTTGAAATTAAACATAATAACAAGTTTAAAGTCTTTTTTTTTATAAATTAGTATCAGAAGAAAACTTAAGTGCAAAGGCTATTTATGACACAAAGTCTACGTAAGAATTTCAAATGTGATTTTCTCGAAATGAGTCTTTTGTCATATAGAACAATATGTGATGTGACCGACGAAAAGGGAAGGAATTTTTTTTTGTAATTGATCAGTTACATGTGCCATTGGCATCAGCACTATTTTTAAAATATTTTTCAGTTGTTCTAAAAGCAGAGGGGGCATTCACTTACCTGTCCATTTCCTAGAAGCCTACGGGCTCTCTCTACAGCTAGAGCTTGCCATAGTGACAGGACATGATGCAGACGACAGTATTGCTGGGCCTGGTTAAAAAACAAATTGGTGAGAAAGTAGTAAGTAGGTATTCAAACACACCATAGAGTTGTTCATCGCAAATCAACAACGATGCATCCATGCGTCTGAGTATTTTTATCACGCGAGGGTGGCTTTAGCCATCCGAGCGTGATATAAATACGCCGATGCATCGGATGCAGAGTTGTTGATTCGCAATGGACGGCGTGTTTGAATACCTTTCAACAACGAAAATCTTCCTGTAAAACGTATGAATTAAATTCTAAATGTTTTCAATTTAACAGATAGGCCTACTCATCTTCAAAATATATTTAGCAAAATCTGAAGCAAAGTGAATGTTTGCCGCTTTGACGTTTTCAATTTTTTCCAAGCACCCGGCTTTTGCACATACTATTATGTGCCCGACGCTCGATGAGTAGTGCGTTGACTTAATTATGTGTACTGCGTAAACACACTTCTGTAAATGCTGTGCCGTGCATGATGCACTAATTTGAAAAGCAACTGTGGATTCATCACGAATCAACAAACTTACTTCCTGTATAAGGAGATACAGTGAGTTATTGAACACAAAATGGGGAGTTTGCGATTTTCAGAACGCGAACGCGAACGAGAACGTAAACGTGAGTTCTATTGAAATTCAGCCAACCATTACCTGCTTGAATAGTACAGCACACCGTGTATTGCAGAATTTCACATACACTTTTACGTGAATACTAATCACTTAAACGATATCCCCTATTGTTTTAAATAAAAGCTATATCAAAATCAGATGAACACATGCAAGAATAATGTACAGACATACATATCCAGCACTTATCGAGGTTTTATTGCGTTTGGTTGTAAAGATTATGGGTTGCAAACTTCGCACTTACAAACCCGTAACTAGGGATTTTCTGATTTTGCATTGACTTCTATGTCAAAGTTTTAAGTTCTACACATCTGCTTGCGAAAGCCAATACCCTGAACGGAAACGATCAATAATACGCGAATAGCAGCAACACATGTTGAAATAACCGTTTGAAGTGAGTCTTTTTACGTGGCTATTCGTTCAATACGTACGTGAGTTCAACCATTCATTTATATCATAAGCGATGCATATCATTTCTTTAGCTTAAGAATTTACGCCCTCGATCAGAAATATCTACCATTATGAGAGGGGCGACATCATGAAACATTCACAATAGGCAATCGTTGCATGAAGAGAAAATTCTTTGCTGAGAGGGCGACATAATGAAATATACATAGGCAATCTATGGTATTGCGCGTAGGCGTGAACCGTTACGTAAACGTGAGTTAAAAATGCTCACGTTTTTGTATCCCGTCCCGTGTAACGTGGTAATCGCAATCTCTCTACTGATCAACTTTATGCAGTGATGGAGAAGATTTTGCAAGAACATGGAATTGTGATGGTGGAATTAGTGCTTTAAAAAATTAAACTTGTCATCTGTGTTATATCTTTCATTATCTTTATACTGAATGATGGTTTTTACTTGTACTTTAAAGCTAATACCATCTTTTGTCATGTCAAATATATAATTTCACTCTTAGTCATATTATCTAAGTCACAGAATATTTGATATGATGAGTTGGTTTATCTTAACTCTTGCATATCGTTTTGAGTCAACTCTAACAAATACCATCTACTATTTCACAAAGAAATTTAAAATGATTACACGAGTATATAAAATGCCAAACAATTATTTGCCACGACCACTTGTCTTTCATTACACAAAGCCACATTTTATCAGAGTATAAAATGAAGATGTAATTAACTCTTTCAACCGATGATTTTTTGGCAATTTTGATAAAATGGGAAGATATTTGTTTGAAGAAGATTTTCATAATCTTACTTCACAAACTTCCGTCATATCTAAAATTCTTAGACTACCTTTGGGCTATGTCGTAGACCTCTATCATTAGGTAACTTCAGCATCTTATGTAGGTAGTCTTTGAT
>JXSR01S032223.1:116568-130094 GCA_000969725.1 Ophiothrix spiculata | reverse complement strand
AAAATCAGTTTTAATCCGTGCACAATTTTTTTTGATACATGTGGTATGAGGATGCATCATGTGCCACTTTCCATTGTTCCACTACCCAATGACCATTTTATGTTTAATCCAATAGAGGGTTTTCACAACACGATACGCACAATACACGCAGACCATGCATTTTCTCCATTTTCTCCACCGTTGGGCCGCCATCTTGGAGGGGTCCCAGAACAGTATCAGTTGTAACTCACAATTGACTTCAAATCATGATTTGAAATTTAAACTAAATAAATGTACTGAATATTCTCGTCAATATTAGATGTAATTTGGTACCGTGTTTCTACAAACAGATTGTAATTTGACAGGACTTTTTGTTTGTGGGCCCATGAACATGGTGTTGTGAGTTCATATTAGGGGTGCTCTGGCAAAATGAGAGGAAAGTCGCAAATTTCAAAATCGAGTTTATGACATATTTGAATTCTCTATAATTTCACCTTTTGAATGATATATAATATGTCACACTTTCCTTTTCCATTCTTCATTTAGAGATCGAAATCTAAAGCAGTCCACGGAATATATTGCAATAAAAATTTGTTGCAAATCGATTGCAAAGATACTGATTACTACAGTGTATAATAGCAACATGCAATCAATTAACGTGAATAATTGCACTTTCCGGCAAATTTGACCTTCAAAACTTTAGGTATAGATAGACACTTATGTATTAAGGTGTTTTATGACAAAAAAATGAAATTTGACTTTTTCATCCTATTTTTACTTTAGATGCTATTTATTCAAAATGTAGATTTGTGACTTTCCTCTCATTTTGCCAGAGCAGCCCACATATGACTTCATGTGCATACCCTCTATACCTATGTGAAATGGGACAAAACATTGGAATTCAATAGATCTTGCTTTAATACAAAAAAAGCATGTCAGTTGATTGAAATAAAACAGCAGCAAATTCAGTGCATGCAATTTATCACATTTTTTCAAGGAAAACTCTAAACTTATCTAATGAACAGCAGGAACACTTCAGTTTTTGTGTAAATGTAGGAAAAGAATCAAAAATAAAGCGATATCACAAAAGATGAAAAAAAGTTCATCACGTAACATCTTTAACCTTTACTTATGTGAGATTATTTTTTACTTCTACACCTATGTCTTGATGAAATAAACTAATGAACCTAAACAAAAACACTCCTACCTGTTGTATTTTGGTCCTCACAGCCTGGAATATGGTAGCGTCCCTTGAGTCTTGGCGGAACACAAGATGTTCTATCTTGCGTACCAATTTAGGCCTTCCTTGAACAAATCGCTCCTTGATCTGTCTCTGAAGTCCCAGCAAATCATATGTCAGTCTGGTGCCTTGAGTACCTGCTTCTACAGCATAGTCACAGTGAGATAGAATCATGGGGAGTAGATCTCTTTCATGATGATAGGCTACTAGATGTCCAATGGAAGCATCGCATGGCTGGATTTCAGTGGCTCTGAGAAATACAATATAATCTTACATTATTTAAGAAATGCAAATTTTGAATTTTTAAAAATTGTTTCATGAAATTTCTTAATTAATGTTGTGAACATGAATCAAAACACTATATAAAACAAGCATTGACAAGGCTAATTTCACACATTTGACATTTGAAATTGAACACCTTGGTATGCCTGCAGTCAGCTAGGTGGTAGTCTGTCCATCGTTTTTGGCCTACCTTGAGGTTGGTCCCCTCAAGGTACTTCGACCCCATACAAAGAATGTAAACATATGGCCTTCCTAACTTAGCCTCTTCTGTAGGATACTGTAAAGGATTGTTGTTTCAAAACCTAGGGTTTTCCAGGTTATGTTTCTGATTTTTAAACGCGATATGAAACACATATGCAATAAAGTAAATAACATGGCATAATATCAAATAAAAAGCAGGAATAAAATACCACATTTGGGTTCTCTTGACACCTATTAAGGCCAAACACATTAGATTCTTCTTTAGCACTTACTTTGGTTGTCCAACCTGTAGGCCACGATACATATCTATAAATCCATTGTGTGCCATAATAAGAAAATCTACCAGTGCTGTTGAGCATACACCAGCTTCGCGACGAGTTGGTAGAAGCATTGACAAGGTACTGGACTCAGTCATAACCTGCATGCATAGTTCACGAGGGACAGTAAGGCCACCTGGATAAAATGAATTAAAAACAATAATAGCAAAAAGAAAAAAGAGTATACTTAAGGTCCAATGCAAAACATGACCCTAACCATGACCCAACCCTAACTTACTAATCATGACCCAACCCCCTCAACCTAAAATTTTGGATGGGATCTAAAGTATACTTGGTCCCGATCATTTTTGGTGAAAAGATATAATCAATTATTTTGGAAGTAAATAGTATACAGGGAACATTTAATGTTCTTTTGAAAATGCTATTTTCATGTGCGCAAAGATTACCACTCTAATTTCTTATTAAATTTTGAACTAATGAAAAAATGTGGTTGGGAACATTTTATCAAAATATGATAACATGTACAGGTGATGATGCTTCTGTACATTTTATGAGTGGTTTTAGTTTCCTTCACAGGATGATGAAATCTGACTTGCATTAATGCTCCCATTCAGCTAAACCAACTTGCCCAAAATCATTTCTCTCATAATTTCATACAGATTTCTCAAAATATAATAATAATAATAATAAATCGCATTTCTAAAGCGCAAACTACTAAAATGTTTCTAAGCGCTATACAGATAACTTACGACTACAATATACTACAACTTACATTACAACAATATCAAGCAAAGGAAACCAACCAACGAAACAAATTATTTAAACATGAAGGTTTTGAGCAGATTCTTAAACTGTCCTTTTGTAGGAGCAGACCGGATGGCGAAAGGGGTGTTATTCCAGAGTTTTGGGGCTATGACTGCAAATGCTCGGTTGCCATATGAGGGTGTTTTTATCCGTGGTCCAGCCTGCAGAGCCAGTTGAGATGAAGAGCAGAGTGATTTATTGGTGGATAATGAAATGAGGTTACAGATATAAGCAGGTGCAAAGCCATGGATCGCTTTGTATGTCAGCAGTTAGATTTTAAAATTGATCCTGTCTGTAATGGGTAGCCAGTGGAGGTTACGGATTATAGGTGAAATATGTTCATGGCGTTTAGTACACGTGATAAGACGAGCAGCTGAATTTTGAACCCGTTGAAGAGATGACAAAGTGCTGTGTGGTAAACCGTATAAAAGTGAGTTGTTGCAATCAAGATGAGAAGTGACAAATGCATGGATCCAGTTCACCATTTTTCAAAACAAAAACTGTTTGATTCAATCTGTTCAATTCAATATATGAAGAGCTTGTTTCCAAAACCTCTTATATCCATTACAATTAGCAATTTTGATGTGACCTAAGATGTAAATGAGTCAGATGTCAGAGTCGGATGTAAGAGGTTTTGGAAATAAGCCCGGGGAGGCACCTAACTTTGGTTTTGGTGGGAGTGTGGGGCCCCGATGTCTGAAACCCTAGTCTAGGGAGTGGAAGATCGGCTCCGAAAAGGGGGTCTAGAGAACTGAAGGGACCAAAAAATGACCCATAAGAACTACTTTTTTTGCTAAATTTGGGCTGTGGAAGCCAAAATTTCCCTTGAAATGGGGGTCTTGTGAACTAAATTTCAAAAAATGAGGCTAGGGAACTGAAAATTTTTAAAAATAGGGCTTGCTTACTAAAGATTGTGTTTGAAATGGGGGCTAGGGAGCGGCAAGCAAGGCGTGAAAAGGGGGTCTTGAGGGCTGCACATACCCGTAGTACCTTTCTAGGTCAGAGCCCCCCCTCCCCCCCCCGGGGAAAATAAGCTTTATACATGTATACTCACCATAATTGGGTATATGTTCCCTGACTTGATTCCATGTTTCTATGAAGATTTCTATTAAAGGAAGAATCTGATTCTGGTAATGATCTAAAAGAAAAACAAAAAGGGTGATATCGCATTGCACATCAAATACTTATACCAGCGCTCGCACTGCAAGCGAGAGGTCCGGGGTTCGAGTCCCTGTTCGGCTAGGATTTTTTTCTAATAAAATGAAATCCTGGCCTTTTTGTGATTTGTCTGATTGTTATTAATGTTCTAGTGTACGATGCGTATTTCTCCATTCCTTTATCTGATTATGAATTAGAAATACGGTAGCATCTGTTCTGATCTCGTATGCTAGGGTGTATCGTTATAGCTTTATATCCTTGTACCCATGTTCAGTTCGTCTATTCTCCAAACTTTAGATACTTATACGTTCATTATTTAAGCATGGCAATATCAATAGAGAGACTAACAATTTGTATGTATATCTTTAATTTTACTGGACTACACAATGGTTTTCTGTAAAATATGATATCTAATCAAAGGAAAGAGGTTTTTTAAGTTTCCAGAGTGTAAACAGTTTTTCTGATTGGATGAAGATTAACAATGGAGTGGGATAAAATGAAAAAAGGCACACTTCATGTTCAAGAACTTTTATTTTTCATATGATAAGAATAATTAATATATAAATCTATGAAAAAATATGTTTTAACCCTTTCAATCCGAGAGAACGCTTGAGCGTCTCAAAAGGAGCTTACGAGAGAACGCTCAGGCGTTTCAATTCGTATTGAATGTAAATTAATTCAGTATGGGTTGTATACATCTTTATTGAAATTCAGGATCGAAAGGGTTAATAGGTTAAAATATTGCTTATATCACAAAGTTAGCATAAACTATTGCCTTGAATTCTTTGATGGAAAGCAAAGAGTTTAATTCAATAATAAGTTTTTCACACAGTTCTGTTTCATAGTCAAGGGTAATATGGTAAATACTCAAATCAAAATTTACTTTTCTGGTTCAAATGATAGAACGTTTTAAAATGTTTTAAAGAAGTTAAGTTCAGAAATGATTGTGTTTCCTTTCACCTGTATTTAAAACCTATGGGAAGTAAAAAGTGCTTGCATGCTGACTAGTCCCATTTAGTTGAAGCGTTGTCTCTTTAACTAGGATATCTCTAAAAAAATCTTTTTTAGAGACATCCTAGTCCAACATCAAGAATACTGCAGTCTATGGGCAAGGACATCATTAAAGAAGTCTATGCCTTTGTTCCATCCAATATGGATGGAACACTAAAATCAACCTCGTTACCCTGAATTTCATGTCTGATTAGGGGCTTTTTTTTGCCATTATTGTGCTGTAGGTAAATAAATTGGATGAACTGGCTCAGGCGGTAAGGTTAGCATTATTGACATATCTCTGCTTGTAGACCATCAATTTGGATGGAACAACATTCATTTTAGTTGGCTTTAGATAGAAATAAATGGCAATGTTTATCAAAGTATAACTATTTAGCATGGATAACAATGTATAATTTTTTCTGTTACAACCTCTATTATATTAGAAAGTAACCTGATTTTTTTGCACACATTTGCGTATCACCTAATGCCAATTTTTAATTTTATTTCAGGATTCGGATGAAACTGCATGTTTTTGGATGGTAAAGTGTTTATTGACCAAAAACCAAAATTAAAAATTTCACCCATTCTTTTATGGGTCACACAGACTGCATATCTTTTTCAATCAGTCTAGGTTAAACTGAGATTAGCTTAAATGCAAATTTTATTTATGCAGGAAATCTTGTATTACAAGCATACATTATCCCTCACTCGGCACCATTTTATCCTGGTAAAGGGATTGAATGGTGGCAATCTGTTTTTTTACAAATAATGTTCACAAATATTGTAATGCTTGAATTTTGAAACTGTACACACATGACGCCTCTAATACATGTGTGTTAGGTTTCAGGGAGATGCTTATCCAACTCTCCTGGCAAGGACTTAAACAGTATCTACATAGTTGCGCCAATGAGCACCAAGCTTAATCACGCTAATACACATGTGGAATACACAGACAAGGTCTCTATACTCTTAATCTATGAATATACCTTGAATGTTTCCAATGTTTCTGTCTATACTGGCTGTTAGACTATCCCTTTAAAATAAACCCTGTATAAAACTATATTCCTTTTAGAACATCATATTTACCTTCTGGAAGGCTGTCTATGAATTCTTGTACTTTCATTGACGTTGCCTCAGCTGCATCTATTCTTCTATGATACTTGTCAATCAGCATCTGTTGTAGTCGGATGATGTCTGGAAGATGGCGCAACATACGTAGGATGGGTTCCTACAAGATCAGAAGAAAACATGATGTTTCTCTAGCTTTGAAATTATGCTGAAAGCCTAAATTTACACCCAGTGCTTTTACACTATCAATCCTTGATATAAGTCAATGGGGAAAGTTATGATAGTAAACACTACCAACAGGACGGTCATCCAGTTTGGAATTAAACCATGGACTTTTTGTTCCTATAAGCGCATAAAAATCAGTCTAAACATGTGCCATGATCATGATGTAACCATGTTTTATTGCATATTATATAACTCATCCATAGATTCTAGTCATTTGATTGGTAAGATTGTAACACAGTGACCATTTGTCATTTTTACTATCACTATCATCCATTTGATAGTCTTTACTATCACTGTCATCCATTTGATAGTATACAAATATATACTGACTTGAAGATCTCTGGTTAAAACTATGAACCTGAAGTGACTAAAATTGCTATTTTACTGAGGGTCATAGTTTTCAACTGCTCACTATCTCCTATAGTCACTGAAGGGTCATAGTTTTAATCCAGAGATCTGAAAAAGTCGGTATATATTTGTTTTATATACCGCATTGATAAATTTCTGATTTCGGTAATTTTTATGTGCTAAAAAGTCAAATTTAATTTTAAAAATACATTGAAATGTCCCACGAGTTAATACTTTCAAGGATGCATGCGTGAAAGTGTGTGAAAGTTATTTCGCGTATAAGGTAAATGTTATAAGCGCGCTATATAGTATTTCCGAAAGTGCTAAATAGTACTTTCAAAAGTACTATTTAGCGCCATATAGTACTTTCAAAAGTACTATTTAGGGCTTTCATCTATCTGGTTAAAGCTATTTGAAGTCATGTGATCGGGTTTCATCCAATCAACTCTGTTAAATTTATTAATGCGGTATATAATATGATATGAACGGTGATAAAGTTGAAAATCCGCCATTTTGTTTTTGCTCATGTATAGGGATTTTACATACAAAAAAAGTAGTCAGTGAAGAAAAATTTTATTTTAAATTCGATTGAGTTGAAATTTGGTTTTAAAAAAAAGATGGAGACAGTGATAAAGTTTATTCTGAAGTTTACAGATTTGAAATCGGTTAAATATTTTTTGAGTTAGAATGTTTTTAAAACGTTGAAAATATCAAGGAAATCCAAGCCAAAACATACAGTTCTGGAATAATAATGTGTGTGCCACGTAATGTAGTTTTAGCCAAACGATGAACAACGAATCTATGCATGAGGTATATAAACAATAGTGTTATCAAATGACTAGAATCTATAGATGAGTTATATAAAACAAATATTAACTGCTTATATTCGTGTGATGGTAAAAATATACCATCCCTCATTGAAAGATTGATTGTTCCTATCGGCTCGTGAAATTGAACAATCAATCTTTCAATTCGGGATGGTATATTTTTACCATCACACTCATTAGCAGTTAATATTTGTATATAACTCGCCTGTCACTTTTTGATGATTTTTAATTATTCAAATGATAAACAGTGTACATTGTTTTGTCTATTTGAAATAAATATCAGTTATAAATTGCTCTCATTTCTCCTTGTGCCATTTGTGACAGGCGTCTAAAAGAGAAAAATACTCCACTTCTGCACCCTACTTTGTTAATTATTTAGCTTTCTAAGCCATTATTTTACTTAATCACTAGGCTCAGTGTGCTTTTATTACGCATTTGATTTTGAGATATAAAGAAACAAACACAAATCTTTTTAAGGTTTCATTAAAAAACCCACAATAATTCGATACCTGATCTAAGAAAGCTTGCAGCAATGCATATGGTCTCTCATCTTGCTGTTGTCTTTGGTTCTCCTGTTGTAGACTCTGCATCAGATGTTGCTGAAGGCTCTCCACATTAATACGTGGTCTATGCAGCCACATAGCTGGGAGGCTGTGTAATTGATTGAGATCATTTCTCCTAACAATGGCAGGAATTTGTTGATGTAGAAGTCTTGTGAGTGGATTGGTACTGAAGCGGTTGTCAGTGCGAAGTAGGTCATTGCTAGCTGCTAACTTCTGGTCTAGGTTCTAGATTTAAAAATGTGATGAAATTGGTATTGTGGGTGTAAGATTTGATGATAAAGTTGTTTTTTCTTGCTTCATTTGATATAACCTACAACTTATTAGTCCATTAGTCATTAATTGAAACCAAGTTGTAAAAAATTTTAATAGTGTCATTCAAATCAAAGAATTGGTTCGTATTTGATTACATTATTTTAATATTGTGTACTTTTTAAATATAACTACATTTCAAATGTTTAAAGCTTTCCTTAACAATTATAATATTGAATTACACTGGTACTTTTAAATTCAGGGCTATTTGCTGGTGATATCCTCCAAGGTAAAAATTTAAGTGAAATCCTAATTACTAAGCTTAGGAATGGCTATCAACCTTTAAATTTCTGCTATTTTGTTTTCAATTCATTTTTCTAATTTATTTGGCAAGCATGAATCTATTAACTTAGCTTATATTGAATCACAGCTGGTCTTTTTATCATGCTTATGTGGCTAAATGTGACCTAATGCAATAAATATGTGGAAGCATAGATACATCATTGTTGATTTGAGATGAACATCTCTGTAGCGTGTATAAATACCTTTCCAAAACAAAAATGCTTCCTGAAAACTTGTGTGTAGAAAAAAAAAATCAAAATGTTTTCAATTTACAGATCTCTATCTTTATAAATTATTTAACAGAATCTGAAGTAATGTTTAAATTTTAATGTTTGTTGCTTTGCAATGTCAAACATTTCCTTGCACCAGGCCTTACACATACTCGAAGTTCCAAACGCATGAGGAACAGTGGGCTAACCTAAGTGTACTGCGAGTATGTCTGAGCGGTTAGAGCATGGGACTCATGATAAAGAGGCTCTGGTCTGACCATGTTTCCAAGTTGCCTTAGGCAATAAACTTTACTCTGGTTGCTCCTGTGCAAATGCTCCTCCTTGAGGCACTGCATACAGCATATACCTGATGAGTCATAAATGAGCTTCCTTGAAAGCAAAGTCATGAATGATACATTAATTTGAACATCAACTGTTGGTTCATTGCAAATCAACAACATTACGCTCCTGTTAAAGGAGATACAGTGAGCAGTTGAAAGCTTGGACAAATATCAGAGTTTTTGGATCTCTTACCGCCATAGCTGGAGTGATAAAACTTGTCTTAAATTGTGTCTCCCAATCTGCTCTTGACACTTTATTTGGCCATGTGGTACCACAGTTTCCTTGATATGAAAAACAAGCACAAAATAAATCTCAATCATTCCTTGACCTACATGGGTTGTACAAAAGTAGTTGTGAGATATGGAAAGGGCGAGTGACAATTTCTAACTTGTTATTTACTATATACACAATGTTGTTTTCCTCTGAAATTTGACTATTAGAATAGATAAGAACAATATTTCAGTACCTTGCAAGCAAAATAGTACATATTCTATTTGAATAATTGGCTGAGAAGCAACCAGAGAGCAGCTTAGCATACAGGGTTTGCAAATTTCTGGAAATGTGTATGACTTTTTCCCCTTATAAAGCATCGAAAAGCCCAACCTGTTAACCAAAATATCTTATCTTGTCTTTGCTGTGATGTAGTGATGACATGTAGCACCATATGAATGATAAAGAGACAGTCATCCCAACTCTTCCCTGACGCAGCAGTGAGATGTAATATATCTTACCTTGTCTTTGCTGTGATGTAGTGATGGCATGTAGCACCATATGAATGATAAAGAGACAGTCGTCCCAACTCTTCCCTGACGCAGCAGCAAGATGGTTTAGATCAGTTTGTAGATGATCAAAGAGGAATGGAGCTGGGTTGGCAGGCCTGGATTGGATCATTTGCTGAACAGCCTACACAAGGAAACATAATATAACAGATTACTATAAAAAATCTTTGGATGACTTATCAGAGCTATACTAGGATTAATTTGTAGATAGATTGATAGGTTTTTAGTTAACCATATCATCAGCCCAATGTCAGTTTTAATTTATGGTAAATATCATCACAGACCAGAATCACCCTTATCTCAACATCATCAACTAGAGTCTAAAAGTAGCATAATATTTCACCAACTCCAGATTAAAGGAGCCTGGTCCGATTAACCATAATTAATTTTACATAGTAACGTATAGGTGGCTCTGAAATACAAATTCGCCCATAAAATCAAAATGGTGTGACCGATTAAGCTGAAATTTGAAATTTAGACCCCTTGAGTGGTCATCTTTCATATGACATTGAATATTAAAACAAGGCTCACATTCTTCTTCCAATATATGATATGGTATAGTGAAGGTACCATCTTAATGAATCCCTTGTATGACTGAAAAATAAATGTCCCAGTACAACGAAGACCGTCTGAATGCTGCCAGTATTCAACCATGAGCAATTGGCTTACCTGTATCATCACTGATATAGTGCAATAGAATATAATATATGTGACATGCTCCCACGAAACCCGGACAAAGTCGTGAAAAATCATTTTTCTTATTTGTCCATATTAAAAATGCTGAAATGAAAAGCTTTAAAATGATGTATCACTTGTCAAAATTGCTCAACCTTTGGCCCATCAAAAATCAATATTTCTTTTAAAAATTCCTTTCTTTTCTATTGATTTTTGGAAAGAATATTGGGCTGTAACTCTGTAAATGCTCTGGCGACTTTGTCTGGGTTGCGTGGGAGCAGGTCACATATATTAATATATAACTACAAAATGTCTGCCAGCTGCTCTTGATTCAACTATACTCTACAAACCTTGAAGTGTGCATCAATGGGACTCTGTTACGAGGTGAATAGCATATGCCCTTGTATTGTGAACATAGTGATTGATTAGGATTGATTGAAACCAGTGCATATTAATATTTTTTGTACATAAATCGAGAAGATTTTGGTATTATTTTTGGCTAATTTTGTTGCTACCACATGGACAAACCCCAAACATAAGTTTATTTGAATATTTAGCAAGATTGGGAATATTATTATGATTTAGAAAATAGACCAATTTATTTATGTGTATGGTCATACTGGTTTATGTACATTAATAGGCTGCATATTTCAATATTTTTTGTGTATAGAGTGTCTCCTCACTGACTGTGTATTGCCACCCCTGTCTTTGTAACCACCATCAGTTGACATCCCAAACAAAGTTACCCAAACTATGGGATTTATTGGTGAGTATTCACCCATTTACTGTGAGTCCAGGGGTGTGAGAGGTCAGTTGACAAAAACGAGGAAAAGCGTCGTAAAGTCGGGTAAAAGGTCAAAAACGGGCTGAAAAAGAATAAAAAAGCTGAAATTTTAAACACAAGAAAATTTTCAAAAACGAGGAAATTAGCTGAAAAAGAGGAACTCTCACATCCCTGTGTTACAATACCTACATTCTTAGTCAAATCAGTTGGCATACTTGACCTGCCTTCCCTGTCCCTCCGTGAAATGTTGTTACAATAGAGTTTTTGAAAAATAACACACTGCGCGCATGTGTTTATCACAACAATGTATGTGAGGGAAGGAGGTCCCTTTGTAAAATTGTAAAAGGCTACTAAATATTGGTTATTAGATGTTAATAAAAGGAACTAAGCTTGGTCCACTGGTTTGAATTTAATCATTGCTAAACACCTATAGTATACTCTTACACTTTGCACACTGCTTAGATAAAACAGCAAAGGGAATTTCATGCACTCACATTCAACTGCATGTTCAACATTATCAAGGAGGATGGACATTTACTTAGTTTTTTACAAAGCCTTTCACAAAAAATAGATATCTATTCATACTTACTGGTGGGTTGTTGATAGTTGCACCTAACATGACAGAATGGAGTATTGCTCTGACTACAGATATACTAATGGCATCCAAGTTTCGTTCTGGTAGAGCTCGACGCCCTCGATTATTGGCGTTACCCAAAACATGACCAGCTGTTGTAGTATCTTGCCTGGTAAAAATTTACACAAAATATAGTTCACTATCTATCAAGGTTGTACAAGATAGGAATTCTTATTTCTGAATTGAAGTTTATAAAATACTCAAGTCTATTTAACTAACAAAATTTGTTATTCTACTGGAGAGCAACTGTTACCAGGGTTGTTAACACAAGCATAAAAGAAGTGAGCAATCAAGCTTGGTGACAGTGTGACAGAAGTGATACTGGAGTGCAACTGTCACTAGACTTGATAACACCAAGGATGATGCTGGACCTTGACAAAAAAATAGAAACGCAGCATTGAATTGAACGGAAGGCCTTGCTGCTCACGGCTGTGAGTCCATGGAGGGTCTACGGGCATATTGGCACAGACAGGAAAATACTGCCAGTGGGGTTTAGGGCCCAGAAATATAAACCTTTACCAATAAATGTGTGATTTACCCATCTATCTTACTTCCTTTCTTATATATATATAGATTTGTACTGATCTCAGAGACCACATATTTGGAACAACCACAATCTGGAACCTATTTTTCAAAATCTGGAAACTCATTTTTTTATGAAAACCTATCTAAATAAGGAAAATACCATCCCTGTAACACAGATGTGTACACACCAAAGTGTGCAAAGAATATTGGTTAGTGTTACAGAAGTGTTACTGGAGTGCAACTGTCACCAAGCTTGTTAAGGTTAGTGTTAACTCATCATTTTTATGAAACAGTTTGCTCTGTAACTTTGGAACTGAAAATTAAATCCATACAAAATTACACATTTCTTGAAGTAGATTTACATGCTGAACAACAGTGATGTTAGTTTTTGATCATTTTTCCTAGGCTAATATACGTTTTTTTTTTCCAATTAGCAATAATACAAGTGTATACATAATAGGTATGTAGAGAAGCATGGTGAGAGTGCTATAGAAGTGCAACTGTCACGAGACTAGTTAACACAAGTGTGTACACAACAACTGCATATACAAGCTTGGTGAAAGTGCTATAGACATGCTACTGGAGTGCAATGGTCACCAGGCTTGCTAAGAAACTGTGTATAAAAGCTTGTTTACAGTACTACATAAGTGCGTTAGAAGTGCAAATGTTACCAACTCTGTTAACACAAGTATATAACACAACTAGTGTGCATACAAGATTGGTTACAGTGCTACTGGAGCGTAACTGTATTTTGACTTTCCTGAAACCAGTTTCAACTGAATTCATATGCAAGCCAATTCAAAAAGACTCACCAAGATGATTTCTGAGCTTGCAACTACAATCTTTGTCAAAAGTAGTTGGAGCAACATCCGAAAATTGGTGCATTAAAATGCCACAATTTTGTAAATGTCCAGGTTCTGAAATTGTCCTTTTTTGGTCAGCAAGGCTTGAGCCTTCCCCAACCACTGACCCCCTCCCCGCACCCCTGTCTCAATGTTGGTTCCCCCCGTGGACAGAAAAC
>JXSR01S032223.1:56743-68330 GCA_000969725.1 Ophiothrix spiculata | reverse complement strand
TGTATACTTTTATATAGTTTATACAATTAGTTTGAGAGATAGAGTACAAAAACCATTTATGCCAATTGAAGGTCTACCCCAGCCTTAAGGCATTAGTTCACGGGGAAGGACCCAGGGAAATTGTGATACAAGAGAATCGAATAATGCACAATATAGATACATTAACTATCCACAACAAACCCACAAGTAAAACGTACAAAAAGTATTCAACAAACGTCTTGTTGTAGATGATTTTCACACCTACCCACATGGTTATGTAAAGCCATGCGATTAACAGTGCAAATATAACTAGATAATTTTAGTAATTTACAACTCGTTTAAAAACTCTTATGTTTATCCCGCAATCATGTTTTTTGCTGACAAAGTGTGACATCAAAATCAATAGTTGCCAAGTGACTGGTTCACGCTGATTGCAATTTGAACCACGATCAAAATGATCACAACACATACTCGATGGGTAGCTGCAATTGAGCCAGGACAAAGCGTGAACCATGCAGTAACCAGGATATGACATTTTCACTTTGTCAGCGAATTCCAAACATAATTGAATATCAATAACAGAGCATTTAGAATGACTATGATGGGGCTATTAATTTATTGATTCTATTTCATTCATTCATCCTGAATAATATTTATATGAGTAACCTATTGATCAATGACACACACCTTACATACAGATGCTATTCGACTTATGTTTTTCATGTTTGTAAATATATTATAATTATAAAGTGTTATATTCATATGTTTATAAATATGTATAAAGGGTTATTCCAATGTTTATAATATATAAAAACGATGTCTTAAGATTGTTTGATTCATAGTACATTTTGCACTTGTCCATGATGGACTTAAGGTTCCAAGCTCCTTTTACCTGTATTGTACGTAGCTGCATCAACAGGTAGTGTTAAAACGTATTTTGTGCCATTTTTACTCAGCGCAATTGTACCCAAAACCTAGCCAACCTACCTTTGAAGTAAATATGGAACATACCAGCAAACATGTGATTGTACCTTCAGAGTTGTTTGATAGACTCAAATCTAATCAGCATGTGGATAAACACCCAACCAAGCCCCAGACACTGGACGGTGATATGTCCGATATTATGCATTATCACTCAGTAGATAAAAATACAACAATTTCATTGGTTAATAACTGAAAAAGATATTTCCGTATCGTATCATAACTTCAGAGTTCTATATGATCCGAAATCCTCTATGTACAGATACGAAAACTTGTATCATACAGCTCTTTCACCAGTCCAACTCTTATCGCTTTCGGAACGTGGTAGCTGTATTACAAAGCGCGCGCAGCTGCTGTGCGTGCGAGACTAACAGCCACGCGTTGTCCTACGCAATACTGATAGAAACGACGTGTATAGCTGTCAATCAACCCGGAAAATCTAATCTAAAATTGATTGCAATGCTATAAAAATATAAAAATAACAATTTTCAAAGCATTTTTCCTAGTATTTTCGATTTTTTGCAATAAACGTTTGTGTTTACTGAGTGATAAATTCGTTATCCCCTGTTTGTTCTAATGCAATACGAAAAATTAATGGTTTGGGTTCGTATCACACTCGGCTTTAGACAGAATGTGTGATACGAATTCAAACCATTAATATTTTCTCGTATTGCATGAACAAACAGGGGATAACTAATAGAATAATGTGATATCAGACTATGACAAGGCTTTAATGTATCAAGAAGCTTTGAAAAAGTATCTATCATACCATAAACAGAATAGACAACCAATTAAACTAGATCTCAGATAAACAGATACCCGTAACAACCAGAACACCGGGTGAACCTAACGACGAAGAGTTTGAAAGCAACACTGATCATATCGTGAATGCAGTTCCCAAGAGCTACAGAAGTAAAGCCGGACAGATATTGGACATTATTTTAAAGAATAGTAATATACTTGGTTGGAATGATAATAATGAACTTGTATACGACAACAAATCCATTGAAGGTTCAATATTACAGACTTGTTATACGCTGTTCTAAAACATCAGGGTAAAAGTCTACAACCTAAGGGCTGGAGGGAGTTTGTGAAAGCTCTTGCACGTGTCAATTTACCCAAATACTGTAAAGCATGAAAATTTCGCTAGCATTTAAATTTCGCTAATTTCGCTAGTATCACAATTCGCTAAATTAAAATGCCGCTAAAATAATTGTTAACAAACCAGTTAAATGCAAATCTATTTCCATCAGATCAGGCAAATCTGACGCTTGTACGTTTACCTTGGGTGATAATGTTCTCAAATCCTTGAAAGACGCACCTGAGAAGTTCTTGGGGAGTAACATCTCTTTTCTTAAAAAGTCGATGGATACTAATGAAATCATCAAATCTAATCTGTAAACAATTATCAACAATATTTCATCTTCCTTGATTAGAAATGAATTCAAACTTCATGTTTAAACGCTCGGAGTAAAGTCAAAGCGGACAGTCGTGTTTTGCATGCTCTTAAGTCCAAGTTGAACAGGGAAACTCAATGGAAAAGAAAGAAAACTAGATTTGGATCAGTTTGTTGGCATAAAATATACAAACAGGTTACTGATCAACTATCAACCGAGGAGACTAAGCTGAGCATCATAAAATGTGCTGTTAAGAAACTCATTAATGACAACCGTTTGACATTTTGGTGAGATTTCATAAACCCCTGGTCCAGCGAGGGAACTTCCTCAAGATCATCGAGATCGAAAAAAGCGATCTCACATGGAAATCGATCATATTTGATCTCCCCCGCGGGGTTCTCAGCTTTGCTGTTCGTTCAGCTATCGATTATTTACCAACTTTTTCCAACCTTCAAACCTGGGGTAAACGAAATCAAGCCAAATGTAAACTCTGTAGAAATAAGAAAAACTCTTTTGCATGTTCTAAATAATTGTCCTTTATCTCTTAACCAAGGCAGATACACATGGCGGCACAATTCCATTCTGAGGCATTTGCTATCTGCGCTCAAAGATCACCTCAACACTGAAATCAATGACATTGATATCTTTAGCGACCTTGCCGGCTCAACTACTACAGGCGGAACATTACCGGTCAATGTCATCGTTTCAAAGTTGAAACCGGATCTGGTTATCCACAACAAAGCTGACAATTCTATTCATCTTGTTGAACTCACTGTGCCTTTTGAAACAAATATCTCTAATGCACATGAGCGTAAACAGAAAAAGTATGTTGACCTTGTCTCCGATATTGAGGATAATGGGTTCGTCTGCGACCTGACATGCTTTGGAGTTGGGTCGAGAGGACTTCTTACTCCTGACAATGTTGGAAACATCGCCAAAGTATTTTCCTCTGTAGGGTCCAAGCCAAAGAAGGCATTTGTGAGAGAAATCAGCAAATTGGCTCTTTTAGCGAGGTATACGATCTGGAATGCTAGACAAGAGCCGGCTTGGGGCTCAGATAATCAGCCCCTTATTGGTATATGATCTCCTTTGTTTCTTTCGCTGCATGGTTTCTCAAACACCTTGTCTTCATCTTCATTTTTGCGTCGTTTTGTGATTTTGTATTTTGTATAGAGCCCTGTGTTAGTTTGGGCATCATAATCTTTTGATGTTCATTCTACGGCCTGGGCTTATTTGTACCTCCTTTATATCATCATTGTTTTTTGATGCTTAATAAAGGTCGAAATAACAACAAACTTGAATAGCAAGATGATTCAAATTGGTGAAATTAAAATGCACCAAAAAAGTGACGGTTTCCGAATTTGCTATATTTTAATGCCGTGAAATTAAAGTGCTTTACATTACTTGATCGGTAATCCCGAAAAAAACGTGTGATGGGTCAGGTCTTGGGAAGCCAGCTAATCAACAAAAATCAAAAGCTGCTGGTAATGGTAGACAGAAAAAAATCATCTGGGAAAATCAGGTGGGAAAGTTTATAGTGTACATAATATTAATTGTTTTGTACATACGACAACAATGTAAATAACAACAATGAGAAACTTGAGATATCAGTTTTGTAATAAATTTATTGAAATTTACTCTTTGTCTCACTGAAAAAAATTATTTATATACTTTGTCTCACTGCAAACATTTATTGATATACATTTTACTTTATCGTTCCAAAGCAACGGCTATTTGTTCTTTCAGCATGTTCAAATCGTAAACTCTGGTTTTAAACTTAAAGGCCCGTATTCACAAAAGTTATTCCAGGAATAACTTTATTTCTGGATTTCACATTCTTGGATTAGAGATAGCCCACAGTTCTGAACTAAGTTGAATTTTTTAAAGCCTTAATTGAATAACAATGTTACTAATATGATTTGTAATGGTAAAAGAAATCACTATAAGCATGTCATTGGTCAGAATTCAAATAACTCAAGTATGTTGTGGAAGTCGTTGAAGAAATTACTTCCAAAAAAGGCATCTTGTACTCCATCTTCGATTGCGTACAACGATGAGGTATTAACATCAAATTGTAATATTTCCAATGGATTTAATATGCATTTTGCAAGTGTTGCAACTAAGTTAGTTGATGAGTGTACAGTGCAGTGCGAGGTTGCCGATAGTAATTCATTAAATCCATCAACGGATGATTCCCAATTAAAGCTCGACTTACCACTTGTAACACAAGAGTTTGTTAACAAAGAAATACGTAAGATGAGTTCAAGTAAAGCGACGGGTTTAGACGAGCTGAGTTGTAAAATATTGAAGTTAGCCCGTCCAGCAATAATTGACAGTCTAACATATTTAATAAACTTATCACTATCAACAGGTGTCTTTCCATCTGCATGGAAAGAAGCAAAAGTCATTCCATTACACAAAGGAGGTGACCTAAGTGACACAAATAATTACAGACCGATCTCTATTCTACCCATTTTGAGCAAAATAATTGAGAGGGCGGTTCATAACCATGTTTATTCACATATAAATCACAATAATTTATTGAATGTACACCAATCAGGGTTTCGTCCCGGTCATTCTACTGAAACAGCATTGGTTGATATGGTTGATGATTGGTTAGCAAATATTAATTCAGGAAAAATGACGGGCGTTGCCTTTATTGACCTAAGAAAGGCGTTTGATACGGTCGATCACAATATTCTTATTTCCAAACTTAAGAAAATAGGGGCTTCAGATATTACTATCAACTGGTTTATTTCTTACTTAAGTAACAGAACACAAAGGGTTTCTTTTAATGATGTACTTTCAGATCAATTGCAAATGACAATAGGTGTTCCACAAGGAAGTATCCTTGGACCACTTCTATTTCTTATATTTATAAATGATATGCCAAATGTTGTCAAAAATGGTAAAATTTCAATGTATGCTGATGATACGACCTTATACGTCAGTGATTCAAATGTAAATGTTATTTCTCGAAAACTTACAGAAGACATGAATGAAATAAACAAATGGTTAAAAGCTAACAAACTATTTTTAAATCAGAATAAAACCAATGTAATGCTTATTGGGAGTAACTCAAGGCTACGAAGATCAAGTAATGTCAATTTCGATGTAAAAATCAATGGTAAAGATCTTGAAAGAGTGAAAAAGGCAAAATGTTTAGGGGTTATTATTGATGAAGAATTATTATGGCACAACCAAGTTAATAGCGTAACACAGAAATTATTTTGTAAAATTGCACTCCTGCGGCGTCTAAACACATTCCTTGATGCAGATATCTTAAACGTTCTTTATAAGTCAATAATACAACCGCAGTTTGATTATTGTAGCGTCGTTTGGTTTGGTAGATTCAATGAAGATATGCGCAAATTAAATGTATTACAAAAACGTTGTGCTAGAATTATACTAAGTGTCAATAATTTGACATCATCCAAAATTATGTTTCCAATGCTGAAATGGGAACCACTTGAATATCGTTGTAATTATTTTAAGGCCTTATTGATGTATAAATCTTTGAATGATCTTACTCCATCTTATCTATCTTCAAGATTTCAATATGTTTCAAATAATCATAGAATCAATACACGACAAGCAACAACTGGTATGTTGGCTTTACCAAAAGGTTCCAATGGTCATGATACCGAATATTTTAGATCCTCTTTTGAGTACAGTGGTGTGAAAGTGTGGAACAGTCTTAGTACTGATGTCAGAAATTCGTCAAGTTTACATGTTTTTAAAGAAAAGTATAAACAATAATGGTGCAATAAGTCTATTGTAAACTATTACGGTTACCACCGTGATAGTAGGCCACGGATATCCATCCGTAGTCGTAAATGAAACTTAAACGTGTATACTTATTGCCTTTTTAGCACTTGTTTACTGTAAACCCCCACGGTTTTCCACTTTGGGGGTAGGCTGTGGGTATCCACCTGCAGTCGTTTACATGAATTTGTATATAGTATTGTGTGTTTTAATTTCTGTGAATGTGTAAATTTTAACTATAATCATGTGTATTTACATATTTTTATCTGGATATTAACTCTAGTGTATATTTCTATGGTTCCACCTTCGGTCGCTTCTCAACCTATGTATATATTATATGTGTTTTTATTTTTACTTTTATTATTTCGTTGTATGTATATGATAAATTTTTAAGTATATATGCAGAGCCCCGTGTAAGACCAGCATTGCTGAACGGGCTACTCTGGGTAAACATTATGAAATAAATAAATAAATAAATAAATAACTAATTCGTTGAACCTTTGTTCTTCGTTTGCGAATACCAAATGACTACACCAATGGAATGAATATAAAGTTATTCCTGGATTAAAGTTATTCCTCTTTTGTGAATACGGACCAAAGGCAACAGTTGTATGGATAGACTTTATTCTATTCTTTATTATGTATCATTTCTTCTTTTTTTTCAGATGCAAATGTCAAAAATACTTGAGAGGGACTTTAAGCATCGCTACTTCATCTGCAAATATTGTCACAGGAGATTCAAATTGCAAGATAATATTATATATCATTCTCATCTTCGCAATCATGAACTCATCATAAAACCTTACTGGTACAGAAACCCAGCACTGCCACCAAAAGCCGGATGTGTAAAAATAAAAAAAGAAGTTCTAAAAAGAAATGCCTCTGGAATGCATTTAAGTGCTCACTTTAAATCGCATTCACAGAATTCGAATGAAGTGATCTCGGCAATGCAGGTATCTGATCAGAAGTATAAGTGCACATTCTGCAACAAGTTATTCAACTCGAAAAAATACAAGAAGATACATCAAAGGAAACACAAAGAGATGAAACCCTACTTGTGTAATTTCTGTCCAAATTCCTTCAGGTGGCTTTCCAACCGAATATGTCATGAAAGGATGCATACGGGAGAACGCCCATATCAATGTCGTTTCTGCAACCAATCTTTTGCACAACATAGTGGTAGAGCTGAGCATGAAATGGTGCATAAAGGATTGAAACCTCACCAATGCAGCTTTTGTCCAAAGACATTCACAAAATCATGCCATAGGAAACAACATGAAAGAGTTCATTTTGATGAGAAAGTATTCAAGTGCAGTTATTGTGATCGACGTTTCAGGCAAAATAACCAGAGGAAAATGCATGAGTTAACACACATCGGGGAAAAAGCATACAAATGTAGCTTGTGTGAAAAAAGCTTTTCCCGAAAAGATGGTTATAAACAGCATTTGTTGGTACACAGTGGCGAAAAACCTTATGAATGTAAAGTTTGTCATCAGAAGTTTAAAAAACAAAGAACCATGACTAAACATATGCTGATACACACAGGGGCGAAACCCTATAAATGTGACACTTGCGATAAAACATTTAGACAAGTCGGCACACTGAGAGCACATGAGATGACGCACTCAGATGCACGGCCGCATAAATGTATCTTCTGTGAAAAGGGCTTCAAATTGAAAGCTCACATGAATCGCCATGAGTTAACGCACAGCAATCAAACAGACAAACAATTTAAATGCAAGTTTTGTAATAAAGCTTTCCACAGAAGGGATGGATTGCAAGTTCATGAAAAAATACACACTGGTGAAAAAGATTACAAATGCAAATATTGTGATAAGAAATTTACAACAATTGGTGGGCTCAAATCTCACGAGAAGATACACACTGGAGATGTGAAGAAGCCTCATAAATGTAGTTTCTGCGGCAAAGCTTACAAAGCTCGTGTTTGTAAACTTGAGCATGAAAGGACCCATACTGAAGAGAGGCCTTCTGTTATGTAGTCATCAAAAAGTTCATTCTGAGGTCAAAGGTTATCAATGTCAGTATTGCCCAAAGACATTCAGTCATGACTCGGGCAAAAAGATGCATGAAATGATGCATACAGGAGAGAGACCTTTCCTTGCCATTTATGTGACAAATCATTTAAAAAACGTATAGATCTTAGAAGACATGGAGCCACTCATGAAAAAATCAAAAATAAGAAATCGTAATATACATACTAAACCGAGGGGGGGGGGGAGTTTTGTAAGACCCTATGTTTGATAAACTGTGCCACACCAACCAAACATTTGTTTGTGTGGTCCCCCAGCCCAGGTGGGAGTATTAAAAAAAAAAATGACTCAAAAATGTTTTCAAGCTAATTTTTGTCAATTTTTAGCTCTAATAGTAAAATTTCTATGGTGAAAAATCAGTTCATAAGATCTAAATTTGAATTTGAAAAAAAAAAATCCTGGACCTTACTTTTAACCCAAAGTTTTGTAAGACCCTATGTTTGATAAACTGTGCCACACCAACCAAACATTTGTTTGTGTGGTCCCCCAGCCCAGGTGGGAGTATTAAAAAAAAAATTGGTAGGTATGTGATATCCGCGATGTCCAACATAGGGTCTTGCGGAACTGATTTTTGGTCAAAAATAGGGTCTATGGAACTTATTTTTTTCCAAATTGAGGTCTCACGAGTGCTTTTTTCCCTATAAAAATACAACTATTTAAGCTGAAAACCGCTCAAAATTAGGTTGAAACTTATATAAAACAAACTTTTGAGTCATTTTCTTTGAAAATGGAAGTTTTCGGAACTGATAACTTGAAATAAGCATCTTAAAATGATGTATACTTCTTGTTTTTAACGATAAATAAATCCTTTCGGAAATCATTATTGCAAAGTCTGCACATCGGGTATATATAAATCATGTACGTACTATACTATACTATACTATACTAAATGGCTTTTATAGAGCGCTATTACAAATAAGAACATAGCGCTTTACATAAAGAGCAATAAAACAAAAACTGAGCAAAAAAGCAAAAAGCGTACTGCAGTGAGAATACTTGCAAATCACAGTTATAGTGAGCCCTAGCTACTACCAGCATTGTAGGCATTGTACATATCTACACACATTGAAATTTGTTTTGAATCTTTTGGATGGGATCACTAAAAACCTTGTGAATTTGTTTCTTAACCAGAATGTACCTGATATTTACTTTTCTTTCATTAATTCAGTATAACTCTTTCAAACATTTTAAATATGAGCAATTTTAGTGGTTGTAGGAGTAAGTGCAATTACTGAAGTTGTCATTTTTTCTATTACCTTACCAGGGCAATGTCATGTGCTCTTTTGTGTTTTGTTTATTCATCCTACACCCTCTGTATATCTGAAACACTTTGTCCAATGAATATAGGTGGGTCCATTTGCTGAAATTGAACTAATTACCTCAAATTTGGTCTGATATTTTCATACAAAAAGCCACACTGTATTTCTTTTTCGATTTTTTTAGTTTGTCATTTTTGCATGCCCTTATTTCTTATATTGTCATTTTCTATAATGTAACTCCATTTGTAGCACAAATAGCGCCACTATTTTCGTACAAAATCTTCAATATCTCCAGAACCATTTGACCACAGATGTGATCTTGGTGTCATTTTACTTTGGGAACAGAGTACAAATCGAATGTTTCATGAAACCAATTATATAGAAACTTTGAATTTGTTGTTGATATCCTTACTATAGTAGTATTTTGTAAAGAAAAGTGTATGGGTAGACTATAAGAGCCATAGGGCACCACGTAACTTTGCTTTTGGTAGGGGTATGTGTCCCTCAATTTCTGAAACATGGGTTTAGTGATCAAATTACAGTTTGACTCTGAAAAGAGGTTTAGAGAACTAAAGTGACCCAAAAATGATTGGACAACTATTTTTTAATGGGAAGGGGGGGGGGTCAATTTGAGCTCTGGAAGCAAAAAAAAAAATCGAAAAAATTGAAATAGGGGTCTTGAGAACTAAATTTAAAAAAAAACAGGCTTTGTGAATTGAAATGTTTTCAAAACAGCGAGCTTGTGAACTAAAGATTATGACTGAAATGGGGATCTAGGGAGCAGCAGGCAGGGTGTTAAAAAGAGGTCTTGAGGGCCGCACTATTTATTGTTATCCCCTGTTTGTTAATGCAATACGAGAAAATATTAATGGTTTGGGTTCATATCACACAAGGCTAAAAGCCGAGTGTGATACAACCCAAACCATTAATATTTTTTGTATTGCATGAGAACAAACATATTTGCTTTCATCGATTGAAATTATGTTCGCTCTCAGTTTTAGGGAGTAAGTCAAAGCCATATCGAGAGCCAATCCTTGGACGCCGCCAAGCCTTAGCAGCACTTTCCCACCAAAAATACAGAACTAATTCCTCCCAATGTGTGTCAAGAAACAAAACTAGCCACTTCTATGCATTTTCTTGTGTAGATTTGCTTTCATTGTGATTTTTTAGGGTACCCCCAATTCCTATAAAACTTTACAAATCATTCGAAAATCAATCATTGATTTTACTGTAAATTTATATTGTTTGTGTATATAATAGATTGAATACCCCTTTTATTGGATTTATGTTGATAAAGGCGAGAATTACACTGCCACAACACATACTACACTGCTATCAACTATTCAAACTGACGGTTCTGCGAGCAAGACACTTTTTTGTGAGGTGATGTTTATGTAGTATCATTGCTATTACCAAACAGTTCAACTTGGAGTGTTTAGTACTACTTGTTCTCTTCTTAGATGTATGCCAAACTTTATATAACTGGAATAACAGTAGAGGTGAGCGCAGATCAATGTACACCAGGCATGAAACTGGTCTGGATTGAGTTCAGTTCAATGTACACCAAGCATGAAACTGGTCTGGATTGAGTTCAGTTCAATGTACACCTCTCATTTAACTGGTCTGGATTGAGTTCAGATCAATGTAAACCAGGCACGAAACTGGTCAAGATTGAGTTCAGATCAATGTACACCAGGCATGAAACTGGTCTTGATTGAGTTCAGTTCAAGGTACACCAGGCATGAAACTGGTCTGGATTGAGTTCAGTTCAATGTACACCAGGCATGAAACTGGTCTGGATTGAGTTCAGATCCATGTACACCAGGCATGAAACTGGTCTGGATTGAGTTCAGTTCAATGTACACCTAGCTCTGAGGAGTTTGATTTTAATTTATGTTTGGTTTGAGAAATACCAGGTTTAAGCCCAAAAATACTAGGTCTACATTGAATGAGATTTTAGTAGGCCCACATTTTAAAATGATAACAGTTGGTCTTTAGACTATATAAAGCAGCTGTTCTATACAGAGTTCTAACCTCCCCCGAGTTCTACCCTCCCAGAATTTGGTCAAAAATCCTAGGGTAAATTCCAGTACAGTATTTAGAAGAGCCAGATAATAATGGTATATAGAAAGGGTAGTATTACAAATCTTTTCAG
>JXSR01S032219.1:0-10341 GCA_000969725.1 Ophiothrix spiculata | reverse complement strand
TGTCTATTTACTTGTTGTTTTATATATAGTACACATCAATTACTGCTTGGTACAATATGTTTACATAGCTCTATAACAAATCACAAAATTGAAGACACTTGTTTGCTTGACTGAGGACTAGATACTCAATTAAAATATAACTTAAGGCAAAAGCTGATCAGTCGGCTGAGAAACAAATTAAATAGAACAGTTTGTTTAAACATGTCTTGATAAATTGCTACAGGCACTACCTATTTAAAAAGACAAAAAATGTACGCAACTCATTGCCATCGGTTGTCAAGTAATGCAAACCAACGAGTCTACAAACAATGTTTATTTTATCAGTCAGGCTTGATTTAAAGTAAAATGTTTAACACTTTTAAGAAGTGCTGCTGATATTACCTATTCTTATCATTTTTTGTCCAACAAAATGTAATTATCCACATACAAAAATAATGTACAAAACTATGATATGCTATCATAATAACAGCATGTGCAAATATAATTTAAATTAAATATGTGATATGAAATTGATTATAGGAACTATAAGGTAGTTTTATTTCGTATTTAGATTTATGGGGGTGTTGGGTGTGTGTGGGGTGTGTGGGGGTGTGTGGGGGTGTTCGATGACCCCTCATTTTGCCAAACTGAGTAAGTTAAAATTTTCTAACACATGATGTGTTTGTGTATGACCAATCTTAATCAATCCATAGACGTTTCGCCCCAATTCCTGAAGTATTCACTCGGAAACTTTGCTTAGCAACGATTTAGGGTTACTTTGACCTCGTAAGGTACAGAATGGAACCGCTAGTATAAACTATCGCCGTACCATAAAATATGTTTATATGCGACGATTTAAATTATACATGTTCTGATTATTGTTTTTGTATTTTTCAGATACCTTGGAATCTTCAGACCGCTTCGACCAAGGATGCATAAGTCCAAGTTGGTAGTGATTGTATCTGCAATCTGGATCGTGTCTTTTCTTGCTGCATTGCCTGCTCTGCTCTTTACACGTGCTTCTTCCGGTATAAACTGCAACGGCGTAGAACAGCACGTTTGCTTTGAATATTGGTACGATATTCAAGCTCTGAAAGTGTACACGATTTTGATAACCCTTGCGGAGTTCATTCTCCCAATGTGGATTATGGCGTTCATCTATTTGAGTATTGCGCTGAAACTGTGGACGCATCGGACACCCCCTGGTCACGTGACGGAAAGGCATCGTGAGATTACATTAGTCAGGAAGCAGAAAACTATCCCCATGCTTATGTCATTAGTGGTTGCGTTCTTTATTTCATGGGCACCATACTATGGATACAATATTGCCTTTACATTTTTTCAGGAGGAGTTAGAAAGAAACTTTGATTACCGCTATTCAATGTTGTATGCCGTTGAAGGCATTGCTATGTTCAATTCTGTAATTAGCACTATCATTTATTTCATTATGAGTCCAGTATTTCGCAAAGAGCTGTCTGCAGCCTACGGTCGCCTTTTCAAATCAGAATGTCCACAAAAGCTTAAACGGACTAAAGCAATTTCAAATAAAAGCACAAATTCTTCTAACTTCGTCAAGAGTAATATCAGAAAGCATACTATAGATACGATAGACACAAAAATATAGTTCCTACCACTAAAGAATTTCAAAATAGATTAAAACCTTACCTGTTCAAAACTCTTCCGTACACTACAAATGATATGGCATATCACACTTATCCTAATCATAATAACAACAGCATGTGCAAAAGATTAGTTTTTAAGAATAGATTACACTGCAAGAAAGTTGGGCAATTTGGGGTGATTTCGCTCAACGTTGATGAAGTATGCATCCTTACCAACGTCGGGCAAAACACAAATAATACTGTTGGGCACACATCCCTGCCCTAATTTGGGCAAAACTATTTGAACGGAAACGCAGGCCCATCTGCCATCTGTGGGGTTAAAGCAAGACAACATTTTGGCAAAAGTTTCTGGTATACGGTGCTTATTTAGTTTGCCTAACAGTTTGTAGGGATGTATATTTACCCAACTTTTTTGCAGTGTAGGTTTCATCTAGCGATTCAAATTGGTGAACTTAGTTCAAATTACTCGAACATGTTCAAACATCCAGAGTCTAGTATTTGGCCCTATATGAAGAGCTCAATTCCAAAAGGGAATAACTCCATTTTTGTCAAAATTGAGTTATTTGTACCAATGATCAGTATAACCGGTCTAGTTTCATGGAATAAAACTCTTTTTCCAAAAAACCTTTTGTTTCGATAATGGATTTTGTTTGTTTGTTTACCTTGGTTGGTCCGTGACGGACACATGCCATTAGATCCATGATGAACTCATGGTCTCTTCCAAGCTCATACAAAAGTACCAACCTGGATAGCCAGAAATGGCTCATCAATGCATGCTGGTCAATGCATCTTTGAAAAGATGCCGAATATAGAAAAAATAGCAAGAAAAAGAGAAAGAGAAAGATGGCCACTCCCAACACAATTTACTCTTAGCCCTTACTTCCTGAGAAGAGAAATCAGGAATTCTAATCTCAGGCCCCGATGCAAAGGCTTTCTAGTATACTTTACTGTGTTAATGGTGCCCCTCCCCCTGACTATTTTTCGTTCCAAAAGGAATTTTACTGAAATTCAACATTTTCGTTCCAAAAGCGAATAAATCCACCAAAAATTAGATAATAAAAGATTGATTACAATTAAACGTTATTTTTGAGATTTCTCAAACCGATTGTTTTTTGTCCCTACCGTTTGACCTAACGTTTAACCCCCTTCACAACTGAATTAAATGTCAAATGGGCCTGTAATTAAAAATGGTTTTTTTCTCCCATTTCACTTTTTTGGAGTTATTCTCTTTTGGAAAAAATCTCTTCATATAATGTACGCAAAAAGCGATATATGTACCCTACACTCAAGTTTGTACTGTCCGAGAATAAATGCTTTCACTTTAACTCTAAACGCACTCAAACAAAAAGTCATATAAAGAAAGATACATAGATGACACTTTTTGTTTATTCTGTTAAAAAGTGCCTAATTCAGTTTTTCAATACAGATAACCGATGAATGTATTATTTCACTTGATCATGCTTAGTGCCTTTGTCAGTTTTTACAACTTTTGTGCTGTAGGTAAAATATCTTTCCGATACATTATAGCTAATAAACAGAATATACGGATGAAATGGCGGCCAAAACGTCATTTTGTTCTGAGCATTACTGAATTCGAACAGCGTAAGTCTTTTGTAAAATAAACTTTACGTGATACTTACGAAATACTCACCTGTTCAAGAAGGAATTTTTCTGATATTTGTAAATAATGAGTACAATTATATTTAAAAAGTTATTCGGTTATACATGAGGCCCCTAGAAACCCTCTTTTGCTCATTTACGTGTTAGGGGTTTGATCGCACTACACTACACTACACTACACTGCACTACACTATACTGCACTACACTACACTACACTACATGGCACCACACGGCACTGCACTGCGCTGCACTGCACTGCACTAAACTACACTACACTACGCTTCATTGCACCGCACTGCATCGCACTACACTATAAACTACACTACAATCATGACAATACACTACTGTAACTTCACTACACTGCACTACACTACAATACAATACACTACTGTAACTGCACTACACTACAATACACTATAGTATTGAAAACACTACACTACGACAATGTTTGATATTTTGTACACGTAATGCTTAAATATGTAAATTTGCATAACTCATTTTGGAGCAACGGTAGACGGATACCCTGGTCACATAACCTTGCGTCGAGGTTACGATGTGTTTACGGCGTCATACTAGCTAGATTTCAGCAGACACCGATCGGATACCAGCCAGTGTCCGACATATGTGACGTTATCCGACAGGTGTCCGGACGCACAGCGATATTCAAACAGCCAATATACCTGTCGACAAACCTTGCAATAATTTCTGGGTCTAGTGCTTATCCGGCGTTTGTCGAGCACTCACGGCGACATCCGATGAGTTTCCGGCCTTCCGATTGTTTCCTTGAGTAAAACGAACAATTCTAATGTATCCATACATCTTGATCACAGTTTACTAAACAGAATTATTTTTCAAATAATGACAATCGACCGAAATTTGAGTGAATTCTGACTCTTTGAAACATGGGTTTTTGTTGAAAGATTATTTTTTATGAAAAATGAAATCACGTTTTTAAACTGAAATAGTATTTTTTTGCTAGTTTTGTGGCACAATCTGCTAGTTTTCTAGTATGGACTATACTTTAACTAACACGTTTGGAGCTATGGCAAATCCCAACTTAGCTCCGTCTTGACCAACTTTGCTCGAATATAACGGGACTTTCATCGCCTATTTTCGGAATTTCAAGTAAATGAAGAGCATCACCGTTATGCGCCGAGGCGACTCCCATAATGCAGTTCAATTTAGCATGCAATTTAGCATCTTTCCCATATAGTGGTAATTTGACCTCACCGAACATTCAATTAGTTCATTCATGTCCACTGAGCTGATCTGTGTATTATGGGGAGGTTTAAATCATACTCTGGATTACTACAAGAATGTATTTGTGAGTGGAGGAGTAATTACTATACAAACTTATTGTAGTAAATCATACCTGTGAAATCGGACGCATGTTTTATTTTGTTCGGGGGCAGTCAAATTTGAAATGGATGCAGGTGTAAGGATCGCGCTCCGATAGGTTGGGCATTCGATGAGTGCACATGCTCAAACAATGAGGGGTCATTGGGCAAGAGCTTGATTATTGGCATTTGTTGAGAGCAACATACAAACATAATGAGGTCTTATTGGTCATAAACTGAGGGATCATTGTGAGAGAGCACGATTTTTGGTATTCGGTAAGAGAAATTTGGCATCAATCGGTGAGAGAAAAATAGAAAGATTTATGGGGTCTTTGAATGAGAGCACATGCAATTATAAAATAAGGGGCCTTTGGGTGTCAGCGATGCTGAAAGGGGTGGAGGGTTATGCCTTACATATGCGTCATCTCCAGAATGGGACTTCCCCTCCCCCCGATCGATTTGCCAAGCGCTAACCGAGGGACACGGTACCAAGGTTAAACAAGCAAATCCGTTCGGAGTGAGCTATTACGTTGGTTTTGATTGTTGTTTGCTCCAGTAAGCAGAAGAGTATTTTGGTACATCGTCAATAGGCAAATATCGCTGTGGGACGGTGTCCATGAGCCGTAGAGACGCCGAAAGCATGCCGCAAGAATTTAATTCTGAATTAAAACCTTGCGCCTTGTATGCGGTGTCTACAGTTATGATCTAATAACCACCGGAGACCGACCGGGCATCGCAAGAGCTCGTAAGCATTCAACGGTGTCATACCGATGTCATACCGGCATTGCGGCTGCCTACGGCTTACACGCTGGTCACATAACACCCTGGTCACATAAGCAACGCAACACCGAATCCCTGCAACGACGGTATGACATCGGTATAACACCGATGAATGCTTGCGATGCCTGGTCGGTAACCGGTCGGATGCCGGTGGTTACCAGGGTGTCAGGCCGCGATTACATAGTAGTATACGGTATACAGTATTCACTATACGCTGCCGCGGGAACTCATTTTTGAAATTGACTGGTAATTATTCTCCGCACTATGACTATATGTATGAGTGCCTCCCATGAGAGCTAGCGAATACCGTATACTTTTATGTAATCGCAGCCTTACAGACAATTTACATGGCTTAAGCATATGTTATCAATTTTCTGTAAATATTTGTTTTTGTAAGTAAATTATTGTATATTGCTATAAAGATGAATTATTGTAACAGTGTGAAATAAAATATATTTAGTTGATGAATACTTTTAGAACGTGAGTTTCTTGCATTATACTCGATGTCATCAAAAGCTGAAGTATAGCAATCCACATTTTTAGTTGTTATTCATCCTCCTTTTAGGCGCAACTGTGTTATAAATACGATAGAGTTATCGGATTCCGACAACTGTTTACGATAGAAAATATATCAGTACCAGAAAATATGAAAACAGTTTGATCCATTTTTATTTTTTAATCAGTCTTACAAAGTAAAATAATGATATTTATCAAACAAAAATTGATTAAAAATTATCATGCAAATGAGAATAATAATGCGATATGTCTATCGGAATCCGATAGCTCTATCGGAAACGTTTCACAGTCGTGCCTTAACAAGTATTTTTCATTTTAAATCACTTCTGTTTGATGTTTAATATTTCTTCATTTATTGACACATGTGCAAAACATTTTAAAAGAAATCGATCTCTCAAAAGTTATTATATTTGCTGTGCGAAGAGACAAAAGAACTTTTAAATTCCATGATTTTGAGCTAATTTCAGATCAAAATAAACTAAAAAACAGACATGAGAAATGTTGTTGATCGTCAATAGAAGGAGGGTACTGCTTGAGAATAGGTACTATTAGTATGGTTTGAGACGGTCGATAGTTTATATTCTTACCCGATCTACACAAAATCGGTATATAAATTAAATAT
This sequence comes from Ophiothrix spiculata, assembly GCA_000969725.1. Lineage (NCBI taxonomy): Eukaryota > Metazoa > Echinodermata > Ophiuroidea > Amphilepidida > Ophiotrichidae > Ophiothrix > Ophiothrix spiculata. The sequence goes on along the minus strand of JXSR01S032219.1, from coordinate 3,865 downwards.
TGACCGTTTTTATGTTGACTTTGTATTAAAATCAATTTTAAATGTTTCGAAATGAGAGAAGTTTATTGAAAAATTTCAAGTATATTCCTAAATAAAAAAAAATCATGATTTTGCGATTTTTTCTGATAATAAAATAACTGCAAAAGCACATTCACCATGTTCACGGGAAATATGAGTAAATAGCGAAAAATAGATACGCGTCTTTATGAAATTTTTTTTTCCCCATAATATGGGTAATCACATTGGAAAACCGAAATAACACAGAAAAGTTTTTTTCCTTATTAAGTGTGTTATTTTACTGGAATTTGCCTTTCAATCTAAATATTATGAAGACTGGTAAGCCGGTGGTTAGGTATATACAGGATGTCCAAAAATTAGCGGCAAATTATTAAACGTTAATAACTTTAAAACCAAGATTTGTATTACAACTCTAGACATGTGTATTATGCAATCAGTAACATACTAGGATAGCAAGAAGGTCTAAAAGTTCAAAGTGGTTTAGAAACTGTATCATCTAGCGTTGACACTCTTCTGTCACTTCAACATGACGACATGACGACTGATACAGAAGGTTTAGAATGGCTTTATCAATTTATTTTTTTCAAGAAGAATCATATCGCTCAAGACAATGAAACCCTAGCCCTTTCACTCTCATGATTTAACTCCGCCAGATTACTTTTTATGGGTTATCTGAAGGACAGTACATCTCGACACCCTGGACTATTCCTAACCTGAAACTGAACATTGCCAGTGAAGATATAAAGATTAATAAGAACACAAACGCCCAGAAATTTGTCGTTAGAGACAAATAATGTTGAAATCTGCAAGGAAGCCATCTAGAAAATATTCTGAAATACTAGGCAGCTCAATCTAAGAAGGAGGTAATTTAGTATGTCCATGGAGGTAATTCTAACCATGGTATGTCCCTGTGAGTGCAACTTTGAATGTTTTAAAGCGGCAATGCTGGTGTGCACCATTTAAAGATAGATGCTATATAGAGTTACGTTTTGACAAATGAGAAAACATTTTAATGAGCACTATGTAATTATTAAGACAAAACCACAATCAAAAATCTTCGTATTAACATCGGGATTAACATTGTAATACCTGTTCCGCTGAATAGGTCATGAAATATTCATGAATGATTCTCCGTCTTCAAACATTTATTCAGGTCCCTACATGTGAGTCGCACATTAATGTTTCTTCTCAGTATGAACTTGCGCTCTTTACGATTGGCGTACTTTATGTTGAAATTTATTTTCAAAAATGGTAATTGCATCATGTTTGATACCGCAATAATTCTATAAGTCTCCTGTATCAATACATAATGTCTATAGTTGTCATGCGATTCCTGGTTTTAAAGTTATAAGCATTTAAAAATGTGAAGTTAATTTTTGGACAACCTGTATAACTTTTTTGCAGATATTTTCTCTATTGTTTCTTATTCTAACTTTATTTGCATTCTGTAGAATTTTCCCCACAAAACAAATAAGCGATTACTTTTCAATATGACATGTAAAAAGGTTCTTATCGTATCGACACTCGGATAGCGTTTTCGAAGAAACTTTAAGAGCAAATCACGGCATACTCTTACATTTAACCTTCCGGTGCTGTTTCATTTGTATTCAGTTTTGAAGAGTAGTATCTTATTTCAAAGTATTTCCTGAAAATGATTTAATATACTAGTTATGTGATGCGTTACAGCAAAAGGTATATTAAGTCGGAGCTACAAGTGTCTGATTGAAAAACTGTTAAGAACCAATATTATTATTAATCAATATTTCAAGAGAGGGCAATAAAGTAAATTACCTCTTGTCTTTGTTACAATGTTCTTTCACACAGGAACCTAACTAATGGCTTTAATTTGTTATTCTCTCTTCAAATATTGATTAATCATTGGTTCTTAACAGTTTGTCAATCAGACACTTGTAGCTCCGACTTAAGGTACTGCGTCACACATGTGACCCGGTGTAATAGGAATCACAGTCCCTCATCTTATTGTCCGGGTTGCTGTCCGGGTGGTGCATTTGAAGATGAATATTTCCTGCAAGTGCAATAAAATATCAATCGATATCTTGTATAATGTGGACTTGTCACAGCATGATGCCATTTTAAACGATTGATCACCAGTAAAGAGATGAGTTCAATTTTAGGTGTGAAATAACTTGGTGATATTGGTGTCTCGAAATGAGAAACAAGTAGGTGCCGACAAGTGACATGTTTTGGAATCACAGATCACATATGTGACCGTCCACCCCAAAACAGCAGTAAATGCCAGCTCTTGTCATTTTCACTTTTTAAATTATTTGCAAAGACCATGCTTTAAGGATTAAAATGACACCTTAATGAACTTCACACGATTTCCAGAAGTCAAGTTATGGTCCGTCAAAGGTTGTCAGGGAGTAAAACGTATTTACCGAGATAAACGCGTTCAAAGATTAGTAAGCCCCATATTTTCTGTTGATAGTCTTAAGAATATGCCAATTTATTTCACACACCTATGATTTTCTTGAAATGAAACTTTGCTGGTATTTTTGTAGCAAGCACTAGGATTGTGAATCTGTCAAAAAATACATTTCGGCAAATTATGACCTTGACATGTATTTTCACCTGTAGCGCAAAATGAAGTTTCTGGCATTTACTGCTCATACGGGCTGGACGGTCACATATATGAAAGGCTTAGTAACACCTAGGCAACTCTGTTTTACATCTTGTTTTCTTGTTATTCCTGGCCAATCGTCTCAGAATAAAACCATTGAACTCGAACAATCTTGAATGCGATGCAAATACCTTTCTATCTTCAAGATGATCTTTTTATATTCTTCCAACATAGTTCAGGAACACTTTAGATAACACTGGTCTACAGCCAAAAAGTATCTTAAACGAAAGTAGTCAATCTTGACTAATTTTTGGTCACTAAAACCAAATATGATGCTTAAAAATGCTAGTTAGCTCTTGTTTTAAAGATACGCAACCCCAGTGGTATACTGTGTACCGCAATGGGAGCTAATAGGCAATATATGTTGAGTACAGAAACCTTACTTTTTAATGTTATTTTATCTGCTCATGTCAATTGAAAGTATTGTTAATGAAGTAGGATAATAAACTGGTTACATAACTTGTTTACAGTCGGGAGGCCGGTTCACGTTTGACCTTTGGCATTAAACATTTGTCACGTGATCAGCGAGTCAAATATGGACGATTTTAATGCAGTTTTGCATCACTGAAATAAATGGTCAAATTTGATTTTCTGAAACTTCCTTACTTGATATGAAGTACAGTTTTCAATAAAAATCATTTATACCTTGCATATCAATCAAGCTACTTCATAATACATGATTCCGTCGAGCTAAATTTTTGATTTTGATATCGTGTCAGTGATCAAAATTCAGCACCTCCGAGCACGAAAATTGCACAAAATATAATATTATAAGAAATCGCGGATATGTCCAGGTCTGAATTTGAATTATATAAAAATATTTACTATTTTTTACCTTGTGTGAAATTTTGGGATTCTGGGGTCTTCTAATATGATTTTTGCCGGGTTTTATTTCCGTGACACATGCACCATGTCGGCTGCATTTGTACTGCATATGACTAAAGTTCAAAATGGCCGACTGGGTTCATCATATTTATGTTTCGCTAAATTTAGTTAACCTATTTATTTATTTTTATGAGGATAAATCTACAAATAAAAATTATTACTACACTTTAATTATTATTGTTTATTATTTGCTGATGTTGTTTTGAATAAAAATCACGTATATGTTAAACTTAAATAAAACATTGTGTGATCGAAAGTGCCGTACAGGATTTCCCGTATTACATTTGCAGCACCAAAACAATCGTCAGTGCTGAATGCAAA
>JXSR01S032218.1:11194-26201 GCA_000969725.1 Ophiothrix spiculata | reverse complement strand
TGTTTTTGTTTAAAAAAAACACCCTTTTTTGTTGAAAATCCACGTTTTTAGACCCCTAAACATGTGCAGTGCTTTCCGTGTTAGTCAGGAAAAAATTACGTGTTTTTCTGTTCACGCATGTGTACACCAATATAGCTCAGTGGCCCCTGGGAAAATTTCTTGTGGTGGGAATGAATGAAAGGTGAGTTATTAGTTGGAGAGTTATGGATAGGGGTGCATTGAGTTATAGATAGTGCTATCATGTGGTATCTGAGGAGGTGGCTGCTGTCTTATTTATTTCTCAATGACAAGTATTATACATAAAATGTCTTGTGGTGGGTATGCATGAAAGGTGAGTTATTAGATGGAGAGTCATGGATAGGGGTCATTGAGTTATAGATAGTGCTATCATGTGGTATCTTAGGAGGTGGCTGCTGTCTTATTTATTTCTCAATGACAAGTATTATACACAGGTGAGTTCAATCAAATTTCCCCAGGGGGGGCCACTCAGATATATTGATGTACACATTCGTGAACATAGGTTTACAAAATACCCCTGTACAACAAGTTTGTAGCTTTCTTGAAGAATTACCACTAAACAAGGATAACATGCGATTTTATTCTAAATTTTACCTCCTAGAAGGTGGATTTTTCCTTCAGGTTTTGGAAAACACCCCTTTTTGTGGACCATGATTTTCTGTTTTTGTTTAAAAAAAACACCCTTTTTTGTTGAAAATCCACGTTTTTAGACCCCTAAACATGTGCAGTGCTTTCCGTGTTAGTCAGGAAAAAAATACACCTTTTTCTGTGTTTTTCTGTTCACGCATGTGTACACCAATATAGCTCAGTGGCCCCCTGGGAAAATTTCTTGTGGTGGGAATGAATGAAAGGTGAGTTATTAGTTGGAGAGTTATGGATAGGGGGTCATTGAGTTATAGATAGTGCTATCATGTGGTATCTGAGGAGGTGGCTTCTCTCTTATTTGTTTCTCAATGATAAGTATTTTTCACAGGTGAGTTCTATAAAATTTCTTGGGGTGGGAATGAATGAAAGGTGAGTTTTTAGTTGGAGAGTTATAGATATGGATGCATTGAGTTGTAGATAGTGCTACTCGTATGTGGTATCTGAGAAGATGGCTGTTGTCTTATTTGTTTCTCGATGACAAGTATTATACACAGGTGAGTTCTATAAAATTTCTTGTGGTGGGTATGCATGAAAGGTGAGTTGTTAGTTGGAGAGTTATGGATAGGGGTCATTGAGTCGTAGTTAGTGTTATCATGTGGTATCTGAGGAGTTGGCTCCTGTCTTATTTATTTCTCAATGACAAGTATTATTCACAGGTGAGTTCACTGAAATTTCTTGTGGTGGAGATAGAAAAATGGTGAGTTATTAGGTTGAGTGTTATGGGAGAGGGTATGCAATGTGGTATTGCAGAAGATAACTTCTGTCTTATTTGTTTCTCGATGACAAGTACATATTATTCGAAGGTGAGTTCAATCAAATTTCTTGTGGTGGGGTTGGATAAATGGTGAGTTATAAGGTAGAGAGTTATGGATGAGGTATGTGACGAGTTAGTGATATGATATATTCTTAGGTTATGACCTTGGACATAACAGTTGACACTTTCTAGTCATATGCTATCTGAGAGAGGGTATCTTTTTGGTTTGGAACTATTATGAAAAAAAACAAACAAATAGTGCAGAGGAAGAGAGCTTGTAGCAAGGTATCTGGCAGTAAAATCTGGGTATTATTTATGGAGCTACGATGTGGGAGAGATTTTTGCTCAAATAAATGTCCACCAGGTTGATCTTGATTGCTTCAGCAATCAGAGCAATATTGCTCAGCTGTTAGCTGTTCGAATATTACATTCCAAATAAGTGTCTTCTAAAACCAAGTATTTATATAAGGGAATCAGGATACGCCTTCATCTTGTGTCGCTCATGGTGCAGAGTTATTGTACCTCCAGCTCCAGATATATTCGGAGTTTGGCCTGATATCCAGGCAGATCGCGTAAATCTTCACTTGACGCATATACAGGGTGTGCATTTTGTTTAATGTGCAAACCGTGTCTGCATGCGTTTCAAGTAGCGTGTATTGTGACTTGCTCTGATCAAAGTATGCCAAATTTCCTGCAATTCCATTGTGAAGACTCTCGAAGTGAGGCACACGGAGCCGTAAAATGTCAGAAAAAATTCACCCTTTATGAGCGACAATCCAAGATGGCTGCTGTCCCGTTGGATTTACACGGCAGTAAAATCAAAATGGTGGCGAGTACCGGTTCCCCTTTTTAAATTCCTTGGGTAAAACAAACCATTTCAGAACAATTTCATGATTGCAGTATAACATGAGGCTGTAAGTCTTTGAGCATTTAATCAAAATGGTAGAGCACTGTATATTCACAAATGAATATTGGCTTAAGCCCATGATATCCTAGCAAGACGCAGCTAGCGTCTAGCTAAACGCTAACGAAGACGCTAAGATTCAAATTATTTTAATTTGCTAGCATCTGGTTAGCGTCTTCTAAGGTTCGAATTATTTTAACCTGCTAGCGGGCCTGGTTAGCGTCTTCAAAGCGTCTAAAATCAAACTACATGCTAGCTGTGTCTTGTAAGTATATCATGGGCTTTAGTAATACTGTATCATGTTCCGTATATTATTATCATGTTTACTTATTGAAAGTTTTTGTCTATAAATCTACAATGATAATTAAAAGTGTTGTTATCATTCATTTCATCTTCATATTTTGAAATCCAGATGAGTGTCCCGTTCACGTCAGCTTTTGGCCAGGGTTCAGACAGTGCACAGTGGATGGCAGGGTTTCTTGTCGACAAAGTCATCAGCAACTTGTCTATCTGGAGTTCAGAGCATGAACTAGCTGCTGATACTGTAGATCTGCTTGTTGCACTTGTAGACAGAAAAGAAAGGTAATGTTCCATCTGGAGTTCAGAATATGAACTCGCTGCCGATACTGTAGATCTACTTGTCGATCTTGTAGACAGAAAAGAAAGGTAATGTTTCAGTTGTAACCCTTATGGGGACAGGCCTAGAAAAGTGGCACATGGATGTGCGACCCTCAAGACCTCCATTCTCACAGAACTTTTTTGGTGCCCAGGGCAAAAAAGATAAACTGATGTCTGTATTTATTTAGTAGAGCAAAAAAGATTCACCAATACAATTTGTAACATAACTTTTAAAATGACAAGAAAAATAAATAAAAGGATTTAGCATGAACTCAAACTCTTTCAAATCTTAGAAGACAAAAAGGTGTCACTCAGGGTGTCACTTAAAGTTCTACTTTCCATTTGTGGTGGTGCAACATTTAAATGAAATAGCCTATTCAAGTGTCACTGACATAGCCTTTATGACAGAAGTAAGAAAAATCTCCAGTTTCACAAAAACGTAAGTGAGTGACAACATGTTGAATGAAATGATGATGTTTATACATGTTTCCCATTTTTAGTCAATTTGAATATAAATTTGCATTCTTAGTGAAATAGTATCTTTGACTAAAGTTACAATTACCTGAAATTTCGATTTTTTTTTTTCAAGAGAGTAGGCATTTGAAAAATTCTGTGACCGATGTGAAGTTTATTTTCTTAGTTTATGCCACTTACTTACTGTATGGTATAATTTCCTAGTGAAATTTGGTATGTTATTAAGTGTAGGTGATAATTGACAGGCCAGTATAGACTGCAGTCTCAATGTAGTTGGCAGTGGCGTAGCTAGTGGATGTGTCGCCCGGGGCAAGAAACTAAAATATCGCCGCCCCCCCCCCCAGAACGGTTTGGGATCCAGGGACCAGCCTTAGGGCCCCTGTTGGGGTCCATAGGCGAAGCCCCCAAAGCAAGAGGGCTTCTTCCCACTTTGAATGACAGGAGAGGCCATTATGGGGCAAAATACATGTACAATTTTAAATACCCATTGACTTAACACTAAAGTGACCAAGGTATTACCCACCCATTGGTGCCCAAAGGGGGGCCCTATCGATATGAATTTTATGTACCAACTGTAATTATTTCCCCTCATTTGCCAACTGAATTTAGTGACTTGGCCGCTCTCACCTTTTCCCCTTCCTTCTTCCCTCCTTTTTTCATATTTCTTTTCTCTTCTCCTTTTTTCTCCCCTCTTTTCCCCTTTTTTTTTCTCTTCTCTTTTTTCCTTTTTGTCATTTCAGGGCCCCCCTGTGGGGGCACGTGCCCCCTAGCTATGCTACTGGTAGTTCGCATGTGTCAACCTCTATATTTATTGTTTACTTTCCGCAGTTAGAATGTTGATATTATTAACATTGTGCTTTTTGCAATCATGCAGGCCTGTAACCAGATAGAGAGGTGTGGGGTGTCCCACTGCCTCAGCAGCACCCACGTAACATCCCTCCGCAATACCCCTCCAGAACATTCACCCTCCTAGAAACTACCATGTCAAGACTATTAATCTTTTTAAGACACTAGTACTCAGAGATGCCATTTTCCCAACATTTGTCAGAAGTCTGACTTTTTGGTGGACAAAACAGAGGTAATCCGTCTTATCCAATTTTTGTACCCAAAGAGGTTTTTTTTACCTTGGACTAGAATTATTGAATAGGACAGATTTTTTAAAGTCAGTAACAACAATCTTTCTTGATTTGTACTCTCAAGTATATTAATGTTTCCGGTGTCTTCCAATGATCAAATGCAAAAGTTTTTGGTTGCCAACCAAGCATCATGCTACAGACAGCCCGCCTCTCAATCGTAGCATAGCGGCAATAAGCAGAATCATGCCCATCTCATACAATCAAAAGACAAAGATTCTTCTTACTGCAGTATTGTAAGCTCTTGTTTATGTAATATTCTTGATTTCTTATTTATCAATGTTTACAGATGTCTTCCAGTGATCAAGTGCAATAGCTTTTGGCTACTAGCCAAGCAGCACGCTACAGACTGCCCGCCTCTCAATCTTCTACCAGCGGACATCAAGTGTAGCGTCATGAAGGCGCTAGTTATGGCAGGGTCCTCAGCGCCTAATGATGTCAAAGACAAATATTTTAAAGAGGTAAATGATCATATAAAAAAGTTCTTATTTCTGAATTCATGTTTGTTTGCTTTTAAAAAAGTGGTTAGTCCAATTCTTTCATTTTTTTTTGTAGTGTCACAAAATTCTTACAAATTATTGTGTCCGTCACAAGCAAACTTGAATTCAATTCGATGGTATTGTTGCTACTAAAACGACATGGTTATAAGTATATTGGCTTGTCATGCTTGATGCAAAATGTTCCGAGCATGACGAGGTTACGATTGTAGGTATTCCGATCTGGTGACAAATTTAACATATACTTTTTCCATATTTGGATAAACGGTCATCCCCTACAAAAAACAATTGTGAAGTTTCATTTGTATACCTTGGGCTAAATTAATGCTACAGCCAAAATGTGTTTGAGAGTGACCCATAGAAGGATATTTATTCTTGTTAACAAAATATTCCAGTAATTCAGCACAATTTTGACCATATCTCTTCTACAAAACATAATATGGTTGTGAAAATTTATAGAGGTTGTGAGAAAAATATGTGCTTTCATCTAATATCAAAACCTCCAATTTGATGTTTTTGAATGAAAGTGATTGGAATACACACCTTTAAAACGGTTGACGTCACCACTGGTCATAACCATGTCAGACACTCAGAATTCAGCTTGACATATCTTATATTAAACAGAAATCTAGCTATTGTAATGCAATTCTCTTGATTTTTAGATACTCCTGCCTGTTCAAGAGAAGTTCAAGAAGTTGTTACAACAAGAAAATTTCATTCGCAAAGCTCAAGAAGAAGACGTCAAACAAGAACTCATGCTTCTCCTCAGTCTTCTTAAAGGGATTGTAATGGGTTCACGAGTCAACAACGTGTCAGAACTGTTCACATTTTGCGTGCCTTTGTTGAATGAGGGTGTTGCATTGATCAAAACATATCAGAACTGCCCTCTTGTTATAGAAATGTTGATGTCCGTGTTTGTGGAAGTTGCAAGTAGGCAGCTTTGTTATTTGAATGAGGTAGGTAGAAATGTTTTTGTCAACAGCAAATTCACCCACTGATGTTCTGACTCGCATATGTCAGGTGTACGTTCCCCTTTTTTCTTCACTGCTATTATTGTTTGCCTTTGTTGAACAAGGGTAGGCATTGATCAGAATGTATTATAGAAATGTTGATGTTAGTGTTTCTGGAAGTTGCAAGTAAGTAGCCATTATATTTGAATGATTTAATTTGTTTGAAATGTTGAGTAAAAATTGGTACAATAATAGACATTTAGGCTGTGATCACATAGAAGTATACGGTATATGATTTTTGCTATATGGGAATAGGACAGAGATTTATATTCTTCACTCTTTCACTCCAGAGTAATATTTTCACAATCCATCCTATTTCGCCAGAACGCCGCTCTGAGCTGCTCACAGCGATCGCACTTTATGATAGCATACAATAATTGTAGAGCGCAAGCATTGTTCTCTTTGCAAATAAAAACTAAGGTGCTAGATAGCTCTTTGTTTCAACTGTTTGCTGGCAAATTTTCAACCAATTTGGGCTTGTTTTTTTTTAAGAGCTGAAAATCAGTAATTTAAAGCTGAAAAATTTGAATTTTTGAAAATCTGGTCCGTATCCGCATATCTCCTTTCATTCAGCCACTATGCGCGATTCATGGGTTTTCGGCATAAATATGGCACGGACTGAGGTTTGGGGTATGGAATATAGTTACTATACAAGCCTGTTGAACAATTTGATTTGCTTTTCCAGCCGTTTTTCAATTGTGAATTTTCCCTGGTCCATCATAACTTCCGGTGACCTCGGGTCAAGGCCTTTTGTGTGCCCAACAGCTATATAAAAATACTACCCTGGACTGCTATTAGCTCCTATATTTCCTCTCCCAGGCTGATACACAGAAGGTTTATGAGGCATCAATAGTCTTTTTTTAAAGGCTATACCCAAGTGCAATATGGGTTAAGGTTCTAGTACAGGTGTTGATTGAACATAACATGAGGGGGACCTAATACTGTGACTTGAGGTACCCCAGAAGTATCATTATTTACTACTATTTTTTTCCTCCTAGGCTGATACACAGAAGTTATACGAAGCATCCATAGGCCTTCTTCAGAATTACTCAGAGTGCAATATGGGAAAACGTAGTACGGATGTGACGGCAGAAGAGGAACAATATGAAGACCTGTCGACCATGATGGAGCTACTCACACATCTCTTGTCCAAAGACATGGTGGATTATATATTCTCGGGTAAGATTTTGGCATTTGAAAGTTTTCCTGTGGAAAACATTCCTGATCCCTGTTTTTAGGTAAAAAGGAGGCAGGTTTTTTTGTGTTTTTTACAAAAATATAGAATTTAGTCTTAAACCGTGTGGTACAAATATTTTTCTTTTGCACTTTTAGTTCTAGAAGTGTTTACTTTATAAATAACTTATAATTTATGCGAAAAACAATTTTCAAATCTCAGACAGGTGCAGCTTTGTTAAACACTTACCTGTTTATTTGTTTCCTAGGCACCATGTATGTGTTCTGAAATTAGTATTTAACCCAGGGGGGTCATTTACATTGATGGAAGGTACGGTATGTTTTCAAACTAATTTTTAGCGATTTTCAGCTCCAACAGTCATAATTTTATGAGAGAAAACAGTATATGAGACCTCAATTCTGAGAGAAATCAGTTTAATAGACCCTAATTTGACCAAAAATCAGTTCCGCAAGACCGTAAGTTGGATAACCCGTGCGGCACATACCTACCAAAACTTTTTTGAGTACCTCCCGGTATTAAACTTAAAAATATTGACCGATCATGTGAAAATGTTCAAAGCAGATGCATTTGAAATTAAAGCCTGCCCCCTTGACTCACTCTTGAAACAATTATTTAATCATCATTGACTAGTTGAAAGTAAAGCATTGTAAATGGAAGGATAGATACTCAACAGTTATATGTGTTTTTGCTTTGCTTGTAGACAATGGTGGCCGTGTAGTTCACAACATGGTAGACGCAGCCGACATTGTATTACACGGACTCAACATAGTGATCCCACTCATGAACGCTCAGTTACTACAATTCCCGAATCTGTGCCTTCAGTATTTCAAACTCATCACGTTTATAAGCGAGATGTATGAAGAGAAATTAACATTATTAGGCGATGGATTGTTTCAAAGCTTGATGGGGTCACTGGAGGTCGGCCTAACGGATTACGGGGTCGAGATTGCCAAGATGTGCCTGGATGCCATTGCATCCATGGCAGAGTTTTGCTCTAAGCATCCTCAGAAGGCACCAGCTTTGACCAAAGCTATGGAGCATTTCATGCAGGTGAGTGTACTTCCTGACATTAATTAAATGTTTACAACTGAAATGAGATACAAAGTGCTTGAGGTTTTACATCTAAAGGTGTTCTCTCTCCAAGAAACATTTGGTTGTAAAATTTTCTCCGATCCATCTGCATATTGCAATATTGTATAAATAAAATGTCAGCCAAGGAATTTTTATAGGGGAACGGGTACTCGCCGCCATTTTGATTTCACCGCCGTGTAAATCCTATGGGACGGCAGCCATCTTGGATTGTTGCTCATGGAGGGTGACTTATTGTACCTCCGGCATTTTACGGCTCCGCGTGTTACACTGCGAGAGTCTTCGCAATAGATTAGAGGGAAAATTGGTGTTCTTTGATTAGAGCAAGTCACAATACACGCTACTTGAAACGCAGACACAGTTTTCGTGTGAAACAAAATGCACACGCTGTATATGCATCAAGTGAAGATTTACGCGATCTGCCTGGATACCGGGCCAAACGCCGAATATATCCGGAGGTACAATAACTCTGCTCCATGAGCAACACAAAATGGCACAGAAAATCGGTTCCCCTATAAAAATTCCTTGATGTCAGCAAATATAAATGAATGTTGAGAAAATGTGTCTTCTGATTTTAGTAGATGTTCAAGGAAGCCTCTAACAGACAATTGAATTTATACCTTAAGCTTGTAAACGCGATAATAATTCTTGTTAAGGATTAAAAGTATGTGGCAAATGTCTCCCGGGCAAGAGATATGTCTTTGAACACGATGGGTTATGATTTGCTGCAGATAAATTGTCACTATACCTTTTCACTTCAAAAAAATTCACCTTAAAAAAAATCACCTTGTTTAGGCTTTCACCAAGGAAACCCAACTTGGTACTTGCCAAGTAAGCTAAAGGAAGCTTATCTTTAACAGGGCTCCAAGATGTTTTTTAAATTCATTTTAGAAAGCAGGAGGAAGACTGGATTTACCGGAGTAAAACCTGCAGAAGCGAGCGTGGACTGAAAACCAAATGTACATAAAGCGCCGGGCGCGGAATCGAAACCAGGACCTCATTGGTGAAAGGCGAGGGAACTGCCGCTGTGCCAACCCGCTCCTCCCTTCAATTAATCAATGCTTCCCATTCAGGGCAGAATTATCAGTGCTTTTTATTATTATTATTATTATTATTATTAAAGCACTTATATAGCGCTCTACTTTAACACAGCGCTCATGCAGTGCTTCTGAACTAAATGTCTGTGCTTATATAGCGCTCTTCCAGAATTGATCAAAGCGCTTTACATTTATTCCGTTACCAATAGAATATAACCAACTTACGCGGCTGCCTTACAATCACGGCGCCTATTGAGAATATTCCTAGTAACTACCCATGATAACACTTGGGTCGATGAAGCAATTAGGATTTAAATGTCTTGCCCAAGGACATAACCCGTTGGCCGTAGCGGGGCTCGAACTCACGACCTACTGATTCGCAGTCCTGCTCTGTTCCACTAGACCACACAAGCTCTTCTTAGTCAATGAGTGTGAATTCACTTCCTTATAAGGAATATTTGGCCATCCATTATGAGAAAATACATGACAGCGCATGTTATGCTCAGTGGGCTTGCAGGTTGAAAATTGTGGCGCGGTGTAGATGTACGCACACATCTGACGCGCCATTCATTACTTGAATTGGAACGATTTATGTTTGAATAGGGGTGTGCGTTTTTCTAATAATGATGTCTATTGCTTTTTGGCATATAATTGACTTCATTCTTGATCTTATAATGTCTCAAATTTTTGACTAAGAATGAGAATAAAAGACACTATTTATTGTTTTGCCTGTCATCTATAATTGTCTCATAATGGATGGGCATACATTATTTTTTCGTAATGGGCACCCCCTTCGAGGGCACCCATTACTCAAAATAATGTATGCCCATCCATTATGAGATGATAGATGACAGGCCCCTCCTGGGGTGCCCATTACGAAAAAATAATATACACCCATCCATTATGAGATGATTGATGACAGGCAAAACAATAAATCTTTATCTTTTATTCTCTAATTAAGTTGCAATATTTTTACCCTTAGTGTAGCCTCCTGTAGCCTGGGTGGAGATGGCTAATGTGGGTGAATCAAGCGACAGTTTTAGATTCAGGAGGACTGGAATATCCTGAGAAAAACCTACGGAAGTGTGAATGGAATGAAGGGATATGTGTTTCTAGTTACTGTAAAACACTTAAATTTCGCGGGGACTTTATTTCGCGAATTCGCAAAAAGTGACATTTTCGCGAGTATTAAATTTCGCGAATTTGAAATTTGTTATGATTATGTATGTCTTCCGAATTCGGAAGGCCATATATTATCTTCTAGTTTCCGATGTTCCTGTCAAAATATTACTAAAATACCTTGAAAATCTGCATGAAAAAAAGGCTCCAGGCATGATGTTTAAAAACAATTGTAAAAGTAAGAGGTCATATTGCAGAAATAAATCAAAACTTTCCAAACAAACCCCACTCCATGCACACTTCGATTGCCGATCGACAGCCTAGCCAGAGCTAGCACTGCTTTGTTTACATGGACTTTTCCATTACAAGATAGGGGTGAGCATTGATCAGTAGATCGTCTGGCATAAAATCAAAGTGTTTTAAAACATGTAAAAGAGCTCCATTACATTTTTCAATAAACAAACATGAACTTGGACAATATTTTCGCGAGGATTTAATTTCGCGAATTCTTTACCCTCGCGAAATTCGCGAAATTAAATACCTCGTGAAATTAACATGTTTTACAGTACTTTACCTTTTTTGACTAATTATGGTTAGACTGCCTGCCTTGATGAGTACTCTGGGGCCTATTATTTTATTTGATGATTGCAAAACCTGTCGCAAATTAGAATCTAACGCAAATATCATTTGTGATGACTTTTCCATTTCACTAACATCTTTTCATTTTTAATCTTCATGGACGAGCCTATCGCACATTTTGCGTTGATCTCATCCAAATATGACGCGAAATAAAATCATGTGATATCAAGAATTTGCGATGATTTTTTTGCGGATGCTCATAAGCACCTGCAATATTCATTGCTAAACAAAATCATCAAAAATGTTTTGCTATTAGTTTTATCAGTGGCAGGAAATTTATCGCAAATTTAAAATGATCTCTCGCTTTTGCGATGAAGTTTAGCATTTGCGATGGATTTAGACGTTAGTTGAATAGGTCCCTAAACTGATAGCAAGGTTAAACAAGGGTAGGATACAGCCTACGCCAGTTTCATCTGTTTGGAATACTTGTTAAGTTCTTTAATGATTTCTTCCATAGGTTGTATTCAACTTTGTATTACTGCAATCATTTGATATGGACCTAACCAACCCAGCGTCAGAAGCCTTCTACTGCCTTATATGTTGCCATCAGGTAATTAATAACCCGGGGGGGGGGGCACCCATGTAGTTTGTATTCAACTTTGTATTACTGCAATCATTTGATATGGACCTCACCAACCCAGCGTCAGAAGCCTTCTATAATACTGGTGGTCAATGTTTGAACAATTTCTTGGAAAAGCAATAGATAAGGGGTTAATTGTGCTCAATAGAAACTGACCATTCCCGCAATTGACTGGTAAACATCCAGCTTCATGTCCCGGGAGGGGTTTACTTACATTGACGGAAGGTACGGGTATGTGCCACCCTCAAGACCCCCTTTTTAAACCTCCTCTTCTGCTTCCCAAGATGCTCTTTTCAAGATTACTTCAGTTCCTAAGACCCCACAAAGAAAATGACTCAAAAGTGTGTTTTATTATGTTTTCAAGCTAATTTTGGGTAATTTTCAAATAGTCATATTTTTATGTGAAAAAAGCAGTTCCTGAAACCTAATTTCGGGAAAGATCAAAAGACCCTATTTTTGACCAAAAATCCGTTCCACAAGACCCTTCGTTGGATATCGCGGATCTCGCATACCTACCAAAAAAAATTTGAGCTTAATGTTTTCCTTCTCACAATTACATTACATGATGAATCCTTTTTACTTGAATCTGTCATATGCAATGAAGTTAAACACAACTTTGGGATACTTGTGAGCTATGGAATAATTTTAATTTCTCTTTCTTTTGCAGGCCAAGTATTCAGAACTTGTAAACATGGTGCTGAGCAACCAATCAGAACCTTCGTACTGTAAGCGTTTGACTGAGGCCTTTAGTCAACTGACCCCTCCACAAGAAGCCTTGGTATTGGATAGGAACAACAAAGTGCAATTTCTTCATCGACTAGAAAATTTTCTGCTAAATGTGCGGGCATTTATGTGTGTGAAATAAGTTTGTGTGGATTTTAATGTAACATGTGCTGGAAAGAGTATATAGCTGTAGAATGTACACATCCAAATTCCTGATTCAGTAGTCTCCATCCTGCGCTGACTTCATGGAGACTGCAGTAATGACGACATAGAGTCAGTATCCACGCAGCAACCTACTAAGTACACAACAAAGTTCCTTGCGTGCAATCATGATCCATCATTGTGACTCCATGTTGACTCTAGCAATGCTAACATATTTGGTTATTATCGTAGCAGCTACCTAGTATGTACACAGCCGAATCCCAAATTCGATCTTTGCTATTTTGCAGTGCCATTTCATGGTGAGTGCATCAACCATGACAAGAGTAGTCACTACCCATGGAGTCACCTACTAGGAACTAAGCCAAATTCCTAATTCAGTAGTCACTATACATGCAGCCACCTGCAATTTGGTCAAAATGGTTCTGAAATTGAAACTTCAAGTTATCGCAATGATGTACGCATTGGAGGTGAACATTGCAGACTGAGGTAGAGTACAACTTTCTTTGATCCTTTGTGGCGTCCTTCAGGGGTCATGGAAGACTGTTTATGTGCAAAAATTATCTCAAGATCTTTACATTATCTCAAGGTAATGTAAAGATCCCAAGATTTTTACTTTATCTTGAGATGAGAGAAAATGTTAAAACCTCCAGATTTCTCTTGAGTCTTGAGTGAAGATTAGAAATCCAAAAAAAGCTACAGTTGCTTGTCCATGGAGTGTGCTGTGCTGATGTGCCTGATGTGCTCAAAATATTTACAGAAGTGCGAGTAAAAGGTCCAAAATAAAATAAGGATTGGTGGCTGCTGACAGATGCAATCCCTGCAGCACTGGTAAGACAAGACTTTGGAATTGGTGGACTGTAACAGCTGACACGACTAGAGTTGGAAGTCTGTTCCACACAGGAATTGTCTGAGCAAAGAATGAGTAATTTAATATCAATCAAAGAAATTCTTCTAAAGGGCTCCATACTCACGAATGTGCTTGCAGGTAACATGGAGTAAGAGCATTAGGCCTGTGACTTTCTGGGTAATTTAGTTGAGAACATTTTTACCCGGGTAAGCTCAGCTCTGGCGGGTATCCGGGTACCCCGGTTTTAGTCCCAGGCCTAAAGAGCACACTTTTTTTATTTATTTATACAAGATTTTTTGAAAAATTGTCCTTGGCAAGCATTATGTATTTGTATAATCTCATAGCCAGTACCAAGGAAAAATAGATACCCTGGTATATGTGGTATACAACTGTACTCTAAAAATTCTGATAAAGTGTACAACATTTGTGCATATCTAGTTAACTTGGCAGAGAAGTTGTGACAAACCAGTAGTATGTTACAAACATGTGACCATACAAAGTGAATTAGATGTTTTGTGGTAAAAGAGGCGAAGCATGGTGTGCGTTATATCAGAACTTTAGACTCTGGCAATGATGTTGTATGGAGTTGACGCTATATCAGAACTTAAGTCTCTGGGAATGATGTTGTAAGGAGTCGAGACTATACTTCACTATTATTGAAATCATTCAAGCTTCTACAAAACAAATATGCAGCGTGCATATAAGAAGAGCGTGTGACTATGCAGCATTAACGAAAATGCACCGGACGTATCTTGGTTGGTAGATGGACTCCGCGATCACGTTGAAAGAGAAGTCTTTCATTCTACACAAGGTGATACGCTTGTTTACTCCAGGCATTTGTTGTGTTCAGATGTTCATGATTTGTAGAAAATCTAATGACTTTAACAAAAGTGAAGTAGCACTTGCAATAAGAATTGGCTATGAATGGGTATAATTACAGTAGAAACTCATTATAACGAAGTTGCTGGGGACAGACAAATAACTTCTTTATATCCAAAATTTCGTTATATCAGGGTTTTTAAAACAATAAAAAACAAAAGAAATTAGTAAAATGGTACAGGAAAATTACTATTTTATAACAGGGCTTTTCTTATATCAGATTTCGTTATAATGAGTTTCTACTGTAGTTCATGTGTTTATTGATAAATATTTATTTAATGGTCATGAAGGACCCAATTTGAGAGCATGATGTTTTATTTCTCCCTGACCAAAAGTTGACGGAAAGTATTAACCCATGCCCTCAACAGGCAAGTCTAGCCAGGAAATAAAGATCCAAATACAATCATTAAATAGTTGTTTTATATCATGAATACATTATTTCTTGTTCATTGATTGGTCAAAAAATCATAATTTGTAAATATGCCTGTAGCACATGGAGTGATATGTTTAAATGAATTCCGTCATAAAGAGTAAACATTCCCACGTTTCCAAAGGCTTGTTTTGTAATTTGGGGAATAGTAAAACTAGTTTTAATCATGTGAGTAACTTTCATCCAATCAATGAACGAAAATAATAAATAATGATAAGCTATTTCACATTGAATGAGCATTGACGTGCCCAGGG
>JXSR01S032212.1:107539-119346 GCA_000969725.1 Ophiothrix spiculata | reverse complement strand
TTCAGAGAGCATATAAATTTACCAAAGTTATGCCAGTATATTCTCATTAGTATTTAACAACATATAACAGGCCAATATCAGCTTCAGTTGAGTTTAAATGCATCTTTTTGATAAAAGTTAGTCAAAATCCAAGATGGCGGCCACCATGTGCTTTTACAAAAAAGTTGTCAAAAGTTGATTTAAAAATTAGTCTAGTGTTATAAAATACTCATGCTAGTATTCCAAAGGCATTAAGGATCATTTCAGTGCAAGTTAGGGTCTTGTATGTCAACTTAGTTTACCAAAAATTGATGAAACAATTTTTGAAACCCATACCTATACAATCCCTATGGACCTGAGTGTGACATATTATCCTAGATGGCTTCCATCGTAGATAATTCTCATTTTGGGACTAGATTTAAGGTAAGTCTTCCCCTCTACCCTTTTAATCTCTTCTTTCTGTCCTCCCTTTCCCTTCCCTCCTTCCCTTTGTTATCCTTTTTTCATCCCTTTTCCCTATCCCCTTTTCGTTTCTTTCCCTTTTCTCTTTCTTTTTCTTTGTTTTTTTCCCTTTTCTTCCTATTTTTTCCATTTCCCATTCTTTCTTTTCCCTTTTTCTTCCTCTTTTCTCTCCCTTTCCCTTCTTTTTCCTTCTTTCCCTCCCCTTATTTTTCCCTCTGGGTCCGTGAAATTTCCCCTTGAGAGCCTTCAGGGGGTGCAACTTGCTGCCCCCCCCCCCCTCCGGTTGTTACGCCTGTGCCCATGGAGTCTGTGAACATTGAAAAAACATAGGTAATGTTCAAACAGCCATGAAGCCCCATAACACTAGTACCGGTACTCTCAGACGGAAGTGTCTCTAAAATGTAACATTGCTATAGTATCCCCTTTTTACAATATACAAATACAACATGGTTTATTTCGGAAAAGTATCACCAAATACTGTCACCAAGGTGTTGGATGATCGAGACTTCGTCCCTCTAAAAAAGTCCAAATGTAACTAGAAAATAAATCTATTAGTAGGCCCTACTTTGCCGTGAGCCATGTGGTAGTACCATGTGGAAGTTTTTACTACTTTCCCGTGTGTGTGTATTTAACATTGGTGCAACGCATAAACGTATAGCTGCGCTGCTATACTTGAGTATTAACGCACATGCGGAAAAGTACTTAAAAATACTTTTTATGTGTCTCTGCTATTTAACCAATAAAGAGACTCTATTAACTTATAAATATTCAAGAGGTGTAGTAAAAAATATATCATCAAGGATAAGTGAGATGATAATGATTGAAAGACTCTAGTATTAACAAGTGTTAAAAGTCACCCCTCCGTTCAAAGTCCGACCCCAGTTTACAGTACTTGAAAAGCCAGTTCTATAGTTTTTTTCGTACATGATTCAGGAACTTTTTAAAATTAATTTTACAAAAATCACACAGCAGAGAAATAATTTAGTTTTGGTAAGCTTCCTCTTCACCATGGTTAAACAGCATCTGTGTGGGACTGACAACTCCAGGCAAGTCTTTAGAATAGGTAAATTTAGTACATTTATATCCTTGTGGAGTTCTGCAATGCATATATTCGATGACAATTATCATTTGATATGTGCACTTATGTGACAAGTTGTCCTATATGGTGGCACACCACAAAATAGCTCCCCGTTGACTTACTGTAGGTACAAAATGGCTTCCCAAACACACCCAAGAACTCATTAATAAAGCAACCGGTTATTCAACGCTGGCATTTCTTAATTGATTATGATCTCTTTTAACAAAAAATAATGAAAAATATACACCATCAAGGCAAATTTTTCAAGATATAGTGCGTTGAAGGTAATACCGCCCCCATCACTGAGAACCACATTTTGTATTTCCAGAATCACATGCATTTTTGGGAAAAGCCTTAAAAGTTTACCAGAGTACTCTGGTGATCAAATATGGCATCAGAACAACTTTAAATAAACCTAACTCAATGATTAGAACAAAATATACACCAAACATATCGCCCATCTACACTTTTTGAGGTCCTTATTTAGGAGAGGGCAGTTAATTATGCTGATTTTAGCCATACCGGATAGCGGGGCCAGTTTATTTAGTGTAGTGGACCCATAATATATACCCTTGACTCAAAAAAAAAAAAAAAAAAAAAAAAGGTTTGATTAGGACTAACTGGGCTCCATGCATGTTTTTATTATTTTATAGGTAATTTCTCAGCATATGACATCAACATCTATGGCTCATTTGAAATTTTCAACCATGTTGATATCAGAGGAAGCAGCAACCCACTGCAGCGCCTTTCAATCACAACACACGAGGGCAGTGTTGTCACGTTTGACAGTCATGGCGACGATGGAGGCATACCTACTAGTATTGTTGTTGATACTATATCAATTGATGGTAGACTTAATGCTGGTCACAACAAATTCCTGCAACCAGTTGAAATGTTTACAGTTGGGGAGCATGGTGTTGTATACATGACAGTAGAGGGTGAGTTTACAGATATTTTGATATTAAAGGGGCATATTGGACAAAATTTTGAAATTTCATTTCTGGATGATTTACACTTAATTGATATGGTAGAATAACAGGACAGTTACCAGATATAGGGAACATTATGAACAAAACCTTCAAAAAAGTCAAAATTTTGAATTTTATTTTGTTTGTTGATCTTGGGTATGAGGCTATTTATATCTAAATTTTTTGATGCTACATATCAAGAAAGAGCCAAAGAATTGTTTGTAAAACATTCCTTTCACATCATAGATTGCAGATTTATCAAAAGAAATTTGAAGTTTGCATTAGGTCTCCTGAAAGGGCAATTTTAAAAATTCAACTATAGAGGACAGTATTTATTGTTGTCGACAACGATAATGACAAATAAAAGAATATCTAAATATTTGGATATATGTGTACCGCCGCGGCAAAAGGGACCAGTTGTCGGCTCATACATGTTGCTCCTTGTAGCATATATCTAATGTATGGTATTTGTATACATCAGATATGCTACAATGAGCAACATGTAGGAGTCGACAACTGGACCCTTTTGCCGCGGCGGTACACATATAGGGTTTGAATTTGACAATGAAACTTTGCATGTTATCATTATTACTGGTCACGAATACTTCAAATGATGGAAAAATCTCAAAATACTTGAGGAAAAGTTTGGGGATGCTGCTGAACTTGTCCAATGCCCCTTTAAGGGGGGTGAACAACGGTTTGAAATTTTGATATTTAAAAATTCACAATGATGTAACCTATAGTTTGGTGTATTCAAAGTTACTTGATAAGTTTCATCATATTGGACATCACTGCTTCCATTTGAAAGTCATAGAAGATTTTGAATAGTAGTAAGTAAAATGGCAAGGCAACCAGCAGGAGGAGGCACTAAGTCTTAAAGGGGCATTAGACAAAATTTTATTTGTGGATGATATACACTTCATATGTTAGAAAATAACAGTCAATAGCTAGACATCGGGAAAATTTTGATCAAAGTCAAAAATATGAATTTTATTTGTTTGTTGATCTTGGGTATGAGGCTATTCTCTAAATGTAATTTTTTGATGTTATCAAGAAAGAGACAAAGATTTGTTCATAAAACATTCCTTTCACTTCACAGATTACAGATAAATCAAAAGAAATTTGGAGTTTGCATTAGATCCCCTTAAAAAGCCAATTTAAAAAAATGAACTATAGAGGGCAGTATTTATCGTTGTTGACAACGATAATTAAAAATAAAAGAATATCTAAATATTTTGATACATAGGGTTTAAATTTGACAATGAAACTTTGCATGCTGTCATTATTACCGCTAATACTTCAAATGATGCAAAAATCTCAAAATGATTGGGGGATGATGCTGAACTTGTCTAATGCCCCTTTAACCATGCTACACTTGATACAACACATTCCATGTAGCATAACATACTTACATTTAATGATGAAATCAATGTAAAGCTTCATTCTCAAACTCAGGGCAATTGTAAGCAGTATATGCACATTGGATATTCTGAGCTTGCTAACAGATCAATGTTCAAATGCAATGTCCACCAAATGCGTCACTGCAAAGAAAAACTGAACTTTTGATAAGTTTTCATTGTCATTGACTGTTGTAATCTATTTGCATTTGAGTTTGAAATTAACTCCTGTGGCCATATATGGTGAATTCCTTTTGGAAATGTATCTGATCGAATAGATGGGTTAGAGTAAGTGTCTAGTTGAACTCTGAATATACCATTATTTGAACAGGGCACAATCCAGGGTAGGTGATTTTTTTGATTTTTTAAAAAAAAAATCATGATTTAAATCAGTGATTTCAATCATAAAAAGCGATTTAAATTGATTTAAATCAGATTTTTTCAATTTAAATCACAATTTAAATCGCGATTAAAATCAGCCTGATTTAAATCGGCCAACCCTGGCACAATCATCTCCGGTTGATTAGTTGTAGTACTGTAGGTGATCTTGTGGTATTTTTATAAAGGTTTCCTAGCTTGAGCTAATTTGTCTCAGAGTTACTTCTAAGTTTCATCATATTGGACCATGAAGAATTTTCCAATTTTAATGCCATAAAACAAAACTGATTTTACATGACTGTATATATGTGGTTTATTTTCAGGTATTTTTCCTGTTGAAGTCATGCAGGTTAATGGAATGATGTATGTTAGCAATCCTGTGCATATCACACACACCCAGTATGAGAGATCTAGAAGCTTTACCATTGGTACAACTGGTGAACTACATCTGGACACCGATGGCAAATCAAGAGGAAATTGGATGAATACATCATACATTGGAGCTCATGGTGTGGTCATTGCTGGAAAATTACTCGCTGGGTCATTCAGTAACATCTACCCAAATGACACAGGCTGGGATTTTCTTGATATGACCAACAATGCAGAGTTTCGATTTGAACCAGCTACTGAATTTTTGTGTGACTTTATCAAAGTTCTTGATAGCGCCATCATGGAGGTTTATCAACCTATTGTTTTTCGTGGCAATACTTTGGATAAGATTTCACATCTTATTATTGAAGGTCAGGTATTGCTGGATACTGACAGAGGCAATTGGTATGTACAACGGAATGAATCTTCTGAAGTACATGTAGATGAGATCGTTGTCAAAGGGACTTTTCATGCAGGGAAGTTAGATGTGCATGGTGGTTGTGAAAGTATTACTGTTGGTGGTTCTGGATTCTTCACATTGCAAATAGCTGATTTATCAGTGGATAGACTAGATATTGCTGGGCCATCGGCCAGGATGACATTTCTTGATCCAGTGTATATCCATGGCTTTAATGGGACTCATGTACAAGATTTCAATATTGGTGAGTATTTATCAGTGGATCGGGCAGGATGACATTTCTCGATCCAGTGTATATTCATGGCTTTAATGGGACTCACATACAAGATATAGAAAATTGTAAGTGTTTTTCTGTCCTCGGTAAGTTTTTGTCCTTACAGAAGACTAAAAAGAACTTTGAGACTCCATTCTTTATAAAATGCTGATGAAGCTTCTTTTGCAAAAACTAGGTTCCCATCAAATAACTGGCCCTGTTATTTGGCTGAATCTATTATTAAAACAGTCAGTAATCAACTACCATTAATTTATTAACCAGTTGCAATAAAAAGGTAGAAATTAATTGAATATTCAACAACTCACTCTATCTCTTTATACAGGCGCGTACCGTTGTTGATTCGTGATGAATCCACAGTTGTTATTCAAATTAGCGCGTCACACACGGCACGGTGTTTACTGAAGTGCGTTTACGCAGTGCACAAAAGTCATCACACTGATCATCGCGCGTCAGGCACTTATAGTACGTGCAAAAGCCCTGTGCTTGGGAAAAATTATAAAGTCAGAGCAGCAAACATTCACAAATTCGCACTTTGCTTCAGATATGCTAACTGTTGTTATGAAGATAAGTAGGCGAAAACATATAGAATTTAATTCATACGTTTTCAGGAAGATTTTCGTTGTTGAAAGGTATTCAAACACGCCACAGAGTTGTTCATCGCGAATCAACAACACTGCATCCGATGCGTCTGCGTAATTTTATCACGCTTGGGTGGCTAAAGCCACCCTCGCGCGATAAAAATATGCAGACGCATGGATGCATCGTTGTTGAGTCGCGATGAACAACTCTGAGGCGTGTTTGAATACCTAAGTCCAAGGTGTGTCTGTTGCTTGTAAAGGCAACCTCCACATTTTATTTTTGTTTCCATTGCCAAAGAAATGATTGTTTAGTTTTACTTATGTAAAGATGTTTAAGCTCTAGTAGCAGCAATATATTTTGAGTTCTTTTGAAATTTGTACATGCATACCAGTTTGGCAATCATTTTAATAGTAAAATGTTGCACATTTTCATACCAGATTTCCAACATTTTTGATTAAATCATATTGTATTAATCATTATTCATGATCACCAATAAACAAAGCTTTCTGAAGTGTTTGTTTTAAATTTTTGTAGCTTTCATTTTCACATGTGAGATGAAGTGACTGGAAGGTTAACTTGAATACTAAAAAAATACCCATTGTTCTGATATAGGGTTCCTCATTTTCATTTACCTCACTCAACAGGTTCTGGAGCTGTTGTTGTTTTAGACTACACTGATGATGCTGGATCAACGCATACTAATCTATCATACTCAATCATCTGGGCAGATACTGTCACAATTGACGGAACACTAACAGGCCATGACCTGTCAATCAATGCTTATGACATCACAGTAGGCGGGGCAGTCACATTTGTACCAAGTACTGAAGAGATCTTCGATTCTATGATCATTGAAGAAGGAGGTGCAGTTAGTATTGATTCACAAGTCATACTGAGAGGGCGCTCTGCTGATTGCGTATCACAATTACATGTGAATGGCTTATTGACTATAGATGCATTGATTAATGAAAGGTCAAGAGATATGTGGAGTTCTCAAGATGGTTCCGAGTTCTGTTTGGATCATTTATTCGTCAGAGGAACTTTGAAAGCAGGCCTTCTTTCCATTGGTGCTGGATTGAAGACATTTACAGTCATGTCATCTGGTGTTGTTTCTCTCCAAGCTATTGGTGAATACAGAATTGAGCAGACGATCATTGCTGGTCATGTGACAGTGTTTGCCCCAATAGAATTCCATTCTCCATTTACCGGTACATCAGTGACTGTTTCTGCTGGTGGAGTGTTTAATATTGATTTTGAGGGATTAAGAAGATCTACTGGTGAAGGAGCAGAGAATACTACCATACTGGTTGATGTCATTGAGATATTTGGGACCTTACGGGCTGGATCTCTATGGTTGAGTTGTCAGAATATCTCTGTAGCTGATGGAGGCATTGTCATGGTGACTGGAGGAGGACATTTTAGTGATGAAGGACCAGGTGAGAATGACTTTGGCATTTTTTGGTATTGGTATGTAGCAAAGTTTGATACTCTGCAATGCATGGACATTATTTAGAATGATTTATTCTGTAATGTATTGATGTTTTGAAGCAATATTGTTTTTATTTCGGTTACCTGAAACCTAACCCTGACTATCTATCTATCTAGCCTATTTTGCCTCACTGCAGGAGGAAGGCGTCTTCATCAATCTTCCATTTCAAATCCTGTGCTTTCCTTTGCCATTGTATGCCAGTGTGGTCCATGACCCCATCAGTCCACCCCCTGCCCGGTCCACCCCCGCCCGGAGTCTTGGAGTCCAGTTTGTGACCCCGACAGTCCACCTGCCGCCCCCAGTCCAGCCAGACGTCCCGCCCACCGCCACCCCAACTTTTATTTCCCAGATAATATCCTGTACATTTGTTGTGTCCCTGAGATCTCTGTTGTCCACTCTTGTTCTTTCCTGCAACACCCATCATGATTCCTTCCATGGCCCTCTCTGTCACCTGCATCCACCTCTCTAACTTCTTTGCTGCAGTCCAGGTTTCTGCACCATAAGACAACAATAATGAGATGATGCATTGGTTGAACACTTGCTTCTTCAGGGATGCCGGAAGTCCATCATCACGGAATATGTAATCCAGTTTACTGAAACTTACCCATGCCAGCTGGACTCCCCCCACCTCCCCCGCCGTCTCGTTTTCCAGTGAGATTTTCTTTCCTAGACATATGCAGTCGTCCACCTCCTGCCCCTCCCATTTCCCAGCCCAGGTTTCAAAAGGCTGTCTCCGACGCTGCCGTAAACATCTTCTACGAAATTGGATCAGGCCCATCTCACTCCCACAAGGACATCAAATGAATCGTTGCCGTCACCCCCAAGGTGAATCCCAGCGCTTGGGTTTCTATAAATGGCTTTCATTAGCTGTATACACTTGTGATCACCGACCTGACCTATCAAAAGCCCTTTCATGGTCGAAGCAGAGGTTAAGTCGGCCCTCCCCCAAATTTTCAATTATCTGACTCGATACATGGAGGTGGACAGTCTTTTGGAATCCCACCCGAAATCCAGCCCGCCCATGCGACTCGCCCAGCTGCCTCCCAACCCTGGCCAAGACGATCCCAGTGAAAACCCTGCAGAGATGTGGCAGCAGACTTATTGGTCAAACGCCTTGTCTACTATCTCTTAATACTTAAACAGTTCTGTAAAGTATTAATGTATGTATGACACAGAAGATATGTTGTTTAATAATGTGTTATGCAAGATGAAGTAGGCTATTCTTTTTCTGCATTGACACAGATGTATAGTTATTGTTTTCAGTGTTTACTTACATACCAAATACAGCATCACTTCCGGGTTAGTATCAAAGAGTTTTGGCATTTGCAGAAATAGCAGATGGACTGTTTTCTCTGAGTCAAACCAAGTATGTTTAAATGCAATGAATAATAAAATGTTTTCACAATTATATCCATCGATCTTTCAAACAACACAAATACAGGTAAAGGAACATCCTATATTCATGGGGCATCAGGAGCAAGCCATGGTGGCAGAGGGGGTAGTGGTGGCCATAGCAGTCAGAAGGTTCTATCTACCAATTTACCGTATGGCAGTATATATGAACCAGGATCATGGGGAAGTGGCGGAGGGTCTGGTGGAGAGGCAGGTGGAAGAGGCGGAGGAGTTCTACATCTTTATGTTGTTGGCAAATTCAGTGTAGATGGGACTATTTATTTGAATGGACAAAACGCACAGGTACGTGCAAACAGTATAATAACTATATTTTATTAAACTGAATGTCAGGCATTTTGTTTAGTGAAATATACTTAAATACTTGTTAACAGCAGGTAATCAATATTAAAGATTAACTAATTGCCTGTATAATTTGTTTTAAACTTAGTTTATTTTGCTGTGCCATTCCCATTATGATTTTGCTAGTCGGATGTTGTAAATTTAGTTCTTCAAATATTTCACAATGGACTTGAAGAGTTCATTTGCAAAAAACGATAAGTGCAATCTTGGGGTTGATATAAATATGCCATCCTGTAAAGTAGCAATTTTTGGTTTTTGCAAAATAACATGCATTTTAGCTGGTAAACATACTGGTGATTGCCTTTTTTTCTTAAACAATACTTGATAGTAAAAACTAAATGTAGGTCCCAGAGTGATTGGAAATGCTCAATTTTAGGATGGCATTTAGGGGCCACTTCAAAATTCAACTGGTTGTTGTCTGCCAGTTCTGGGCGGTTGGTTATTGTTTATTCCGGTTGAACCGCCCAGAACTGGAAAGGCAACCGCCGGTTGAGTTTTGAAGCGGCCCCTTATTGGTTTTTGCAAATAGGCTCTTCACTTGATCCCTCTGTCATAACATTGTCTGATAGTTATTCTTATGTGAGCTGACATTTTAAGGAACTGTAGAATATTATTTGTTTCTATTTGATTAGTTCAATCTCTACTTTTCGTACATTTGACATTTCAGGGAACCAATGCTGGTGGAGGAAGTGGTGGTGCATTGTGGGTAGAATGCTCTGAGTTTGTAGGAAGTGGTTATATCTACAGCAATGGAGGATCGGGCAGGGGTTATGGAGGGGGAGGAGCAGGAGGAAGGCTTACTGTCAACTATGAATCTGGAAACTTTAAAACAGGACATATGATTGCAAAAGGTTTGTCTTTCATTTACAGTGACACTGCACCTTTTCAATAAAACTGAATTCACACTCGAGTCTCAACACAAATGCACCGAGCATGTGCAGATGGAAGTTTTGAGCAGTTCCAATACATTAATATATATCACCAATTGCATCAACTCAAACCTAGTTGCATTTTCGAGTTGTCGGCTGTAGGCAATTGACTTTTAAGAGTGAATTCAATTGCAGTCCTGTTTGCAGCAAAAATTATCGGGATTGCATTTGGGTTGAGTATGAATTCATCTTGAGAAATTTGGAACAGGATTGGGCTATTCCAAATATTATTAGTACATACCACAAAGAAAGCATGGGATTTCCACAATTTTAATCCATATTTTGTTGCAGAAATTCCAGAATAAATCAAAATTGTCTTCATGATGGTAATGGAGGCATGAGGATTCCCACTTATGTAACTATAATTCATCAAAGGTATGGTTTTCTTTGCTGAAATGGTAAAAAATTTATTGGAATTCCTAATTTTCATCATGCTCTAAATTAAGCTATTATACCTCACCATATGCTATACTTACCTTAAACCATGTTGTTACCGTGACTAGTTGTGCAATCTCCTGTGTGTGAAGTAAGTACATTTTTACTAAAGTTCCATTTTAAAGTATTCTAAGGAAGAGGACTTGTCATCAAGGCAGCTGTGGTCATTAAAAAGTTCAAGGTGAATTGATACATATCAAAGCAGCGGTAATAGGGTTAACTTTTAAAATGCAGAAGAGAGTATCATATTTCAATAATTGCAGATTTATTTTGAAAGGAAATGATACAGAATAGGTTCTCACATGCGGATCTAATGTCCACTTGTAGGTTACATAAACCATGCCTTCAGACGTCCCTTGTGACGCTCACCTGATGTTGCAGGTATCCAAGTTGAGGGATCTTCAGTATGTCCATCAGTTGGGGCCAATCAAATCCTAATATGCCATAATCATATGCCCAGCCCAAGACACCCCCGTGAACGTGCACTTCCATGTCCGGGAATCCGAGCCGAGTGATCTTAATGTCCGCTCTTGGGGGCCATGTTCAAGGTATTTTATGGCATTTGCGCTGATTGACTATTAAGGTAATTATAATATCAGCATGTAGTGTAACATATTGATGTTCATGCAATTATATTATTATCTGATTGAATTTCTATACGTAAAGAAAATATAGTTCAATGGCTTATTCATATAAATAATGTGTATAAAGATTTGCAGAGCAAATTATGTAACTCAACAGAAATATATATATATGTTATCTGATTAATATATGGAGTAAAGTTTACTCAGATGGAAGGAGGCATACTCAGGGAACTTAAATGTTTATTTAATTTTTTTTTAACCAGTCCATTAATTATGATAGGCTGACCACTTAGGGGTGACACGTAAATAAATCGGAAAGGCATTTCCACCCTTTTCGGTAAAGCTTATCCGAAATGCCTCTTGCTCATTTCCGATTTGGATAATGTTTTAGTTCATTCAACATTAGTAAATTTGAACACGATTACCGGATTGGTATTGAAACCGGCAATCGACTTTTTCAATATAACGATCGAATTATTGGAAAACGCCGAGAGCCACTTAACAGACAACAAAAGGCAAAAACTTAATCGGATATGTGAGTGACAGCGCTGTGGCGATCTCAATCGATATCAATTGCTCGATAACAAGTATTTTCCAGTCGATACATTTTCTGTTTCTTTTTACAATGTATAAATTATTGTTTTAATATAAGACAAAAATAACTCAGATTTTAATTAATTCTACATGTATGCGTTTGAAATCATGTTGATATTTCA
>JXSR01S032212.1:62182-72280 GCA_000969725.1 Ophiothrix spiculata | reverse complement strand
AACACCTTCCAAACCTTAAAACATCTGTTTTCTATATATTTTGATTTCTTAAGGTGGAAACACTGGTTCCATACAATCCTTGGGAGGATCTGGTGACATCCATGGAGGCAGTGGTTCAGGAGGTCGCATCGCCATCTATCACACCTCTAACATTACCCATAATTTCTACCAAGGAAGTTACAAAGCACAAGGAGGTCCTGTTGGCAATCAAGCCGAATCTGGTGCTGCAGGGACAGTGATCTTAAAACACCTCCATAAAGATCATACAACTCTAATAGTTGATAACAGTGGACGAAAACCAATCGGGAAAAAAATTGAAAATATAGGACAACGGTTGGATTTGACTAATACACCAACTTCATACAGTAAAAGCAGTACATACACATCTGCATCTGGGATAAGAGTCCAGTCTAGCCAACCAGTGTACAATCTACCCTATGTACATTACAGTATACCCAATGATGGCAACTCATACCTGATACCTTATCTATTTGATCAGACATTTAGGAATGATATCCACCATTATTTCATGGCACAGGCTGGGTCAACATCTCTTGTGATATCTTTACAAAATGTGTATTTTATTAATACCATTAGGATTCATCCAGTGTGTGCATATCCAACAAAATTCAAGGTAAGATTTTGAAGGATTA
The DNA here is from genome assembly GCA_000969725.1 of Ophiothrix spiculata. Taxonomy (NCBI): domain Eukaryota; kingdom Metazoa; phylum Echinodermata; class Ophiuroidea; order Amphilepidida; family Ophiotrichidae; genus Ophiothrix; species Ophiothrix spiculata. The sequence continues at coordinate 71,627 of JXSR01S032212.1, read as the reverse complement.
TTAATTGTAAAATTTGTAAAACCAAAATGATGGTTCTATTATAGTTAAGATTCAAGGCACACCAGATTAAAAACAGTTGGAAAGTTAATTCAGTTGAATTAAAAGTTATATTACAAACAAAATGTAAATGCACTGATCCCTATGTACGCCATATTTGATAGATCGTTTTGAAAACACTTAAATGAAGCCAAAAAATCCCAATTTTTCTAAATGTTTATTTGAACCATGTTGAAAAAATGATGTGTTTTCCTCTGATTAGATAGAATCATGTAGTTTCTTCTGATTATATAGAAACATAATATTTTAAATACAGGTGATTTATAGTGCACTACGTCTCCCCTGACTTGTAATTCCACGCAGCCTCAGCACACTTTACAGAGCATACAATCTGTAATATTTTTGTAATCTTATGTTCTCGATCAGTTGTTTTTAAACAGCATCTGTCTCCACATTGAATGCACCTCTATTACATTCTTTACACTAAATAAGTTGCCAATTACAATTGCTAAGTGTTCTGTTGTTTTCCTTAGATTTCCTCTTCATTAGGCAATTCACAGTCTCTCATAACCAGCAACTATGTCCTACCAAGTAGCAGTTGTGTCAACTCAAGTTCTTTCCTAGATGTACCAGTCAAATTTGAAGCAGACTCCTTGACCTTTGACCTAGAAGCAACTCATAGCTATGCAGCCTTGGCAGAGATTGAGATTTACGTTGGTAGTGTGAATGTCCATGAAAGGTGAAGCAATTTTCTTTCATATGATGCATGAGTTTAAAATATTTTGAGTGGTAGACGGGAGCAAAAAATAAAAATCTCAGTTATCATTTATTCTCATTCTTAGTCATTAGTGTTTATAGTTCAACCTTGAATACCATCATTTTTGTTAAGTAAATGCCAGAAAAAATGAAACACAATGTTTATTATCCTTGCTTTCAAACAAAAAACACTTTAATTCAAGAACAGAAAATGATTTAGTAGAAGCTGTAGATAATTTTGAGTGTGTCACTGTGCATCAACTTTGCAAGTTTAATTTGCATCATTCAGTACAAAAATGCATGCTACTCCTTGTTTTTTAAGCTATATGCACTATCCTTATATAATAGTGAATGGAGTTTTGTTTCCGACCAATCACATTCTGTGTCAAGAAGCTAAATATGCCACATTGACTAAGAGTAGCTATTACATATCTGTACATGAATCATTGTTTTGTGATTCCATTATAGATACAGCAACCGTGAGTTGGATTCAGCCAGGACTTGGATAGAACCAGACACAGACACCAACCAGTTTGTATTTGATGAGTTATACCTGTCAGGTGGTTCTCATCTGGCGATATATCCACCGGATGGATTGAATTCAAGTGTGGATGTATTTGTAGGGGAACTCTTTGGTGATGCAACAGGTCAGTGGATAAACTTTATTCAACATGCAATTTTGGTGTGTTGATCTATCTTTTCTATGTTAACATTTCTGGGGGGTTAAATATTTTATTTTTTTGTTAAAGAAATGATAATCCAAGAAGAGTTGATATCGTCCACATGATAAAAGGTGTCAACCCAAGTTATGGTAAGAAAGTTGTCCCTGAGTTAGATCGAACACATACCTTTACTACATACAGAGTTTCAAAACTGTCAAATATCATGCAATTATACCTTTTAAGTTTGAAAAGTTGCACTAAGAAACGCACTTATGGAAATGAATTCTAAGCCTTTTTTTCATTCTATAGATGTATTATAAATTCTATGATTTAAATTTAAATTTAAATCTAGACAACCAGAAATTTACTTACTCGGAGAGCAACCGATTTGTGGGTGAAACCAACACCCTTCAGCTGGGTTGTGATGTAGGCCTTAATGCTAGTTGGATGTGGCGTCATCTGATGTTAAATATGACTTCATTTTGCAAGGAAGAGTCTTTATGATCCTGTCCCACATGTGCGATAGGTTATCTCTCACTCCTCCACTGCAGTTGAGGGAAGGTTGTTCTGCTTTCACCCAGACGGCTTCCTTTACTCTCCATTCAAATCAACAGCTTTCCCGGTCCAGAATTTTAACATCCTCTTAAACAAAATTGTGTCCAAAAATAGCTGATTTCGCAGGGCTTGAAGTGGAGAGAGAATGTTGTTGAAGTCTTTTCCGTGGAGGTTATCACAACCCAGCTGAAGGGTGATGGTTTTGCTCGCAATGTTGGTTGCTCCGAGTAAGACAATTTCTGGTTGTCTAGATTTTAATATATCATATAACTTATATCAACCCAGATGAATAAGAGTATACACAATTATATATATTATCACAAATAATTTTCAGAATATTTGATTTGTGTTTCCATCCTTGTAACCACTTATTTTTTTTTCTTTTTGACACATATCCAGGCTATCTTCATTTTGGCTATGGACAAAATGTCTCCATAGATGTCTTCAACCCAGATGTACCTTTCAATAGCTTTATTTATGAAGCGGGTCAGATAAATACCCCAAGGAGAGCTTTCTTTAAAGGTGTAGAGATGATCTCATCTGGAAAGGTAATTACACAGAATGCAGATTTTATATATAAACCAAATGGTTTTACACATTATTTCACAAGATACTGTATAAGTGGTAGTTTTCGCGCTACATTTATTTTTGAAAAAAGTACAAAAAAAATGCACCGCAAAAATTAATGTGTATTTGATGCAAAGGAAATTCCAAACTAACCCAATGTTAACGTGCGCGAAAATAAAAACGCGCAAAATGGTCCAAAATAATGGCCATGTGCAAAAATTACTGAGCGCGAAAATATTGGCGTTTACAGTACTAGAATGCGACAGGAAATGTCCAACCTAAATCGTATTGTGAAGTAAAATGTTACTCAATTTTAGTCAATTTGTCGTAAATGTTTGTAACTTAATGTGGAACAGTGCAAAATCATGGATATCCAGACATGCCATACAGTACGATTTTCCTGTATTTTGTATGGGAAACCCTTGCAAATACAGAAATGCAAATAATGTCCGTAGAAATACGGATTTGAGCTGTATGTCTTGAAAAAGAAAATAGATCTACCCTTGAAGCACCCAAAGCTTCGCCCAAAATGTTTAAGTTCCCTTACTCTACAACACACAAATAACCATAAATGATATGATCTAGATTGCTCCAAAAATTACACTAAAATTTCAGCTATGATCAGTTCAAGTATTGTTAGGACCAGAAAGTTGCAGGTGTTTTCCACAAATTATAGCCTGGTTGATGAATGGATTAATTTGGCATAAATATGAAACGCCACCACTAAGAGTTGCATAATATATAAGTATAGTTAAGCAATTGGCTGACACAGAAGCAGACTTGTTATGTGATAAAACTGAAATTAACATTATCTGTAAGGCAGACCATGGAAAAAAGAGATCACTTTTTCATGGGCAGATCTAGACTTGACCACTTTTTTAAGTGTCACTCCCATAGAGTGCCATATATGGCATGTCAAGTTTTGCTTCAAAACATGGCATTTACCATAAAACCAACAGATATTATTGGCTAAACAGATGTTAAAATGTAAGTTGCATTCATCTGAAAATCAGAATTGATAAATATTTGTTACAATTAATCAGCCACATTATCACGATAAAGCAAAACAGAAACTGAAAAAATATGTCACATACTGGCACTCTGCAGTATGCTTGATTATGTAATGTTATGTTACTATTTATGTTGTGATTACCCTTACCCAGTATGCGTAATTTTGAATATTTTTATGAAATATTTCAATTGTTTTAAAGTGCTAGATGAGTATTCCAGGGCATAAAATTATTATTTTTTCCTCAGGAGCAAATTTTTGAAGCTCAAAATTTCCTCAATCAGCTCGTATTTATTTTTTCTCATGAAGGCAGAATTTCCTCAATTTCTTCTGTTGCTTCCTGTGAGCGGTGCTCCCCACTCCTGCACAATTTGCTGCCCTGGCTTGGAGTACTCATTCTTCTACCTCTTTGATGCCATATTTGTTGTGAGGTGGGGTTGGGGCGGGGGATCAATAATGACTATACAGCTAATGTATAAACGTTTTACCCTCAGATCACTGGAATGGAAGATCTGTATGTCTTCAACAATGGCTATGTATGCATTGATAGCAATGGAAGCATAGGTGTAGACAGCAGACCTAGACAGATACAACTGTCTTCATTACATATACAAGACAGAGGCACATTTGAGTTGTACTCTCATGACCGCCATCAAGGCATGAACATCTCACTCACAAATCTAACAGTAAGTTTTATTGTTGAACTCTTAAAGCGCCGATGGCAGAAATTTGGTGTTTTCATTGATAGGTGCTTTTTGTTAAATTTGATTGTTTCCCTAAATGAGACATTTTTATGAAAATTTACTATTTGTGTACATGATCTACTTGCAGAATTGATAAGTTTATTCATGAGAAGCAATAAAAGTTTTGAAAAATATGGATGTTTTTGTGATTGGTTATGCATTTAAACTTGAAATTTCAAAAATGTTGTTATAAGGCAGCTATTAATGAAATCATACAATTGGTGCAATTTGCACCATTTGGCGCTTAAAGGGTTATTATTTGTATCAAATATGTTGTATGTATGGGTGGGTTTGTGTATTTTTTAACAAAAAGGGCACCTTTTTTGGAAATGCCGTGGGCAAAACTCAAAGTCAGGTACTGATCCATAAAATAGGTTAATCTAACGGGGCAGGGTCAGACTGATTGCAAGAACATCCAAGGTTTGTATTTACCACTTTTTGAAAACATTGGACTATTTAAAATGGTGTTTTATTGTAATTATAAATATTGTAACTTTATGTTTCATTATCTGTTTTGTGTAAAAGGTGTATGGTGGTGGGTTCTTCAAGAGCAATGACCGTTTTAATGTGGAAGCTGAGCATTTAGTAGCTGTGTACTCAGGAGGTGAAATCAACCTGGACCATGTAGGGTACATAGAAGATGGACCAGGCAAAGGGTTTGGTAAGCCTAACAACACAGGCCCAAATTTTGCCTGATAAATTAAATTGAAATGTCATTCTTTTTGAAGGAACTTTAATCTAGCGCATGGATTCTTAACTAGTTCTTGCAATGTGCCACATAAATGAAAAAATTGTAGGGTAAAGTGCCAACTTTGTCTTCTTCTCACTGTATTTCCAATGCATCTCTTTGTTTTTTGAGAATGAGAAAGTGTCAATCATCATCATCAGATGCAATTTATGGAATGGAATATTTGGCAAACATGCTAAAGAGATGCATCAGGGTATTAAAACTGATGAATATTTTTGTCATTGAAGGTACCCAGACTGGAAAAGGAGCCAGCGGAGGAGGTCATGGTGGCAGCGGCGGACGTGGATCAGGACAGTCTCATGTGGGATTAGCCTATGGATCTATCTATGAACCAATGGATTATGGCAGCTCTGGTGGATATGGGACACAGTATGGTAAGTTGGAGTAACATGGCATGCTAGACATAATGCTTTTGTGATTAAAGGGACAATAATGGTGATTATGAGTATTGGATATTAAATCTTTGTCATCAAGTTGCCTTAATATTGACTATATATTTCAAGTTGCCTGCTGGATAACAACATAATGATTTCTGAGTTTTTACTATGTATACTTTCCCACCATTTCCACCAAATTCAATGTCTTTAGCAAAGATCTGAATATTTTTGAATGATTGATAGTGGAAAACAATTCTTAAGTTTTTAAAAAATGCAAAGTAATGAACTATAAATGTTTTCCTGAATCTATTTGACAAATTAATATTTTGATACATCAATATTCAATTTTATACCATGATATTTTGTTATTTTTTAGTTGTGTGTATATAAATTTGTAAGGGGCGGCTTCAAAACCCAACCGGCGGTTGTCTGCCGGTTCTGGCCGGTTGGCTATTGTTTATTCCTGTTGAACCGCCCAGAACCGGCAGGCAACCGCCGGTTGAGTTTTGAAGCCGCCCTTAATTGTATCATATAATTCAGCCTGCTCGCTTCCAATTGATATGGTAAACATGCTAGAACTACTTGTAACAAATTTGTAACAAATAACAATTCTGATTGTATGTCGGTGAACTGTACTTTTGCCAATAATGCATTGAAGAACTCATTCATCGTAAGGGGTAATGGAGGCAGAGGAGGAGGAGCCCTTAGAATAGCTACAAGGCATATGATAATCAGTCATATCAATTCTGATTTTTTTGCAGGTGAACTGTACTTTGGTAATAATGCATTGAGGAATTCAATCATTGTAAGGGGTTATGGAGGTAGAGGAGGCGGAGCCCTTAAAATAGCTACAAGGCACATGATAATTGATGGTCATATCACTGCAAATGGAGAAGAACCAGATAGAACACATAGCCATCTAGCAGGTATGTAATGTCAATTACATGCTTGTTTTCTTCAAAATAGCAAGTAGCTGTGTGCATGATAATTAATGGATAAGTATAACTGGGAGGAACCATGCAGGTAGCACATGTAGACAACTGAACTCAGTGCCACAATTCCAGAGTGCAGGACCCTAATGTACACTAGCGGTTTAAAGTATTTCCGCAGATCTGATAGGTAATCTAGTTAAGTGTAAAATTGAGCACCGAATGGGATCAACCCCCTCACGTACGGGTAGGGGGCAACAACACAAATGGGTCGAAAAATTTGATTTGACAACGCCTGGGTCAAGGTCACTTCACCACTCAAGTTGAGTGGTCATGTGGAATGTGTATATGTAATAGAGTGACAAGCAGGCGATGAAATGTCCTGATCACGCTTGACTTCGCCAAGATAATGCTTGGAAGCTAACGAAAAATGATCCTTCGACGCCACCCAGTTTACAAAAAATAGGGCCGTGGTAAAAGTGGAATGGTCCCTGGCGGTATATGACATTTTAAAATGTTTTAGGAGGTTTTCAATCTGTCATATACCGTCACAAAACACTCCACATTCATCACAACCCTATTTTTGTAAATTGATTGGGCGTTGAAGAATCATTTTTCGTTTGCTTCCAGGCATTCTCTTGGCGCAGTCAAGTGTAACCAGGATATTTAATTGCCTGCTTTTCACTCTATTACATATACACATTTCATATGACTACTCAACTTGAGTGGTGAAGTGACCTTGACGTGGGCGTTAAACACGGCCCTATTTTTTGTAAACTGGGTGGCGTCGAAGGATCATTTTTCGTTAGCTTCCAAGCATTATCTTGGCGAAGTCAAGCGTGATCAGGACATTTCATCGCCTGCTTGTCACTCTATTACATATACACATTCCACATGACCACTCAACTTGAGTGGTGAAGTGACCTTGACCCAGGCGTTGTCAAATCACATTTTTCGACCCATTTGTGTTGTTGCCCCCTACCCGTACGTGAGGGGGTTGATCCCATTCGGTGCTCAGTTTTACACTTAACTAGATTACCTATTAGATCTGACCAAGATCAACATAAGTTTCTAGATAGTTTCCTTAAAAACGCCTTGTGAGATATGGCTGAATAAAGTGTTTCTGCGGAAATACTTTAAACCGCTAGTGTATAAACATGCAACTAGCATCCTGCATTTTTGCAGCCAAGTGATCTTTTTGTTTGAGAATTATGGCATAGACTGGTAAGATATTATTTTCAAAGACAGATTCAAGATGTGTGCTTTTCTTAATACAAGACATGATAAAATGAATATTGTGTTCAAATATGGATGCTAATTGGTGACGGTTAAGTGTGTGTGTAGTAAGATTGAAGATCGTATAAACGGGTGCTACACTCAACTTTTACAGAGAGTGCTCAACATCAGTTGGAAGGATCACAGTCCAAACATCAGAGTATATGGTGATATCCCTCCAATATCTTCAACAATCAAGCAATGTTGTTTATGTTTTTGCTGGACTCTGCATTCACACCACTGACCAACCCATCTCCCATTTAATTTTCTGAACTCCCCCGTGTGGGAAATCAAACAAAGCTAGAAGTCCCCTTCAGTACACTGACACCATTAAGAGTGATCTCAACCTAGATCTACAAGAGATCCAATATATCATGCATGACAGGGAAATCTGGTTCGAACATGTAGCCAGTGCTTCTTCCATTCCGTCCACGGACGACCGATGATGATGATGATAAGGTAGTAAATAGGGTACTTTCACCCATTGACTCTTGCTTTGCTTGCTTCGCTTATTTGGCCTCATTAAAATGGTACCCCTATTAAAAAATTCTTCTTTGACCTGCCCTTTATTATGTGGAGATGAGGTGGGGGCATAACATATTGATGTTTATATCACAGGTAACCAACAAGAACAAGTTGTAGCTTGCTACATTATATGAGGGGGTATCAAAAAAGTTTTACACTTTACCCAGAAGAAATAGAGCCAGGAATGTAATGTTATTGTAACAAGATACTTAAGGCATCTTTGCATAGTCAAAGTGCAAATTAACACATTTCTCCTAGTTTAAACTGACTGTCCACAGACCGTTATTGTAGGTATCTTCTATATTGAAAAAATCTGGTTGTATATTTCAATGAAAATCATTATTTCCAGGTTGGTCGTGTTTTATTACGTCATTGTGGCGTCATACATAGAACGATTTTCAACATTTTGGTATCAATAGAAGAAGTAAACCCTACCTTTACTGTGGTATCAAACAACTAAACTTTGATCATGTCATTACGATTTACTGGGCCCTGTAACCCTTCAAAAGTAGAGGCTGAATTAGACAGCATGTCTCAAATTCCTCCATGCAGCTTATTTGATAAGCGGGTAGGTAGATGACATCAATTGCCGCCTGTAAAGAAAGTAAAACTACTTATTAGGCAATTTTTGCACCATAATGTACATAAGAACGAGTGACTATTCTGACAAAATTTAATTGATATAGCTTTATCACTAATGTGTAATGTTTAAAACTTTTTGATACCCTTTGTATACTGTGCTTATAATACTCCTAAAGACAGTTTGAACAAGGCCACATACCATCAGAAGGATTTCTTTATATGATAATTAATCAAGACAACAGATCCAATGTTTGTAAACCATACTTTACAATATCAATATAGTGTCACCTGGGTTTGTCTGATGTTCATGTTTATTTGTAAACGCCCTCATTTCTTATTTAGACGCTGGAGTTTTGGCAAATCCTCACTGCTATCAAATAAAGTACATAGCAATAATTTTAAATTAGTGTAGCAAGTCGCCTCGTTAGTGTGGTGGTAAATCTGACGACTTTAAAAGTATCAGATATCTTTAGCAAGGGTTCGAATCCTACAACGCCCGTTTTTGTCGCTCTTAATGGGATGCTTTTCTAAACTTAAAGACTACGCCCAGAACTAAATTACAGCATATCCGCAAAGAATTTTTGTCACTGGTTGGGTTCGACAAGTATATTGAAGTATGGGCTGAGATGTCCGTCGAGATACGATAGTCAGAAGCTTCCAGATGTGTGGTGTTTCTGTGGCTTACGATAGGCCTGTGTACAGCCTAATATATCTTGAAAA
>JXSR01S032212.1:13473-27697 GCA_000969725.1 Ophiothrix spiculata | reverse complement strand
ACTTCTTTATGCATCTAGATTAAACTGGATTTCAGTAAATGATCACACGAGTGTAATGACTGCAATTGATATACCCGTAGTAGCATTATTTTCACTCACATGCATACCACAGTGTGTCAATGCACCACTGGAGGAAAGTCAGATTTATGCGTGACCGTTTGAACACTATCCATGTATCTGCACTTCAGAAATGTACTTTAATCTAGAGAGCCCCACAATTATCACATTTATTTGGTATACTAAGACAAAGTTAAGAAACTTTATAGCGGTGAAACCACACACATAATCTATAGCAACTCCCAAATGTGGGTTGTGTCAACAAAGATTACGTTGTGCTCAAGTACAAAGTCCCAGGATAAGCTTGGACACCTTTAGATTGATGATATGTTCCACCAGTTATGCTTCAATTTGGCTTTTTAGGGATCTTGAAAAGTCAAAAGATACAACAATAAAGGTAAGAGATATATTTGTTTTATTTCTTTCTCAGGTGTTTGGTGGGGGTGCATTATCATCAACAAACCTTTTCATTGATGCTGATGTAGTGATTGTTGATTCAAAGGGGTCAATAAATGTTGATGGAGCAGGATTTGAAGTTGAGAGTAAGTTTGCTTTTCAAGATTTTTAAAGTCAATAACTTTCAGTAATAAATATAATTTCACATTCTGAAAATCTTATATTTTCACAAACATAAGTAGCTTGGGTTCTTTTTGCAAGAAGCCAAATACTGAGCCTAATTTTTGTGTTAAAAATACAATATTCCATCTTGATTGTTGCTTTTCAGAGGGCCCTGGAGCTGGAATTACATATGGAAGTTACGGTACAGGTGCCAGTCATGGCGGCAGCGGAGGATGTCAGAATTCTGACCAAGACTCCCCTCCAGGATATGGCTCGTTTGTCTCCCCATCAGAATATGGTAGTGGGGGAGGTGGACTCAGTGGAGGGCAAGGTGGAGGGATCTTGTCCATCAATGTCAACATCCTGCGGGTAGAAGGGACTGTGAGTGCTAATGGTGGAGATAGCGGGCATCACAATGGAGGCGGAGGTAGTGGAGGAAGCATGATTATAGAGGCTGACATACTTGAAGGCTCCGGACGTATCCAGGTAAGATTGTAGTCTTAGGGTCTGCAAGCATGGCTGGCCTATTGTAGATGTATGTTATTCCCGTATCAGGTAAGATTGATTGTGTGTATCTTTAAACATTAGAGCTTTATGTAGATGTGGTATTAAAACAGCTCAGTGCATTTAAACAACATCACTATCTATCACCCCTTAATGACTTGTAAAGCCATGCCCATATGGCTATAGTTATTATAGTTATATGTGTTAAATATTTGCTGACCACTGTGACCAAATTAAACCAATCCATTACAAATCATAATACATATGCTGAAATCGTCAGTTGTAGAGAGTAGTGCCTTAAGTTCTGGCTTCAAGTTTTGGCCTGTTTCAACCATTACCACTTGCAGCCCCCAACACACTCAATTTCTATAACAACATTGACACATACAGGGGCCCGTTTCATAAATAATTGAATCAAGCAAAATATAGCTTAATACAATGTAAATCTACATTTTAAATCAAACATACAATTTATTCAAATCTTAATGAAACAGGGCCCCAAGCAACTTTCAGAGTTTTATGAGTTGAGGCCTACAGATTATATCACTAGCCCATGCATATCTCTAACATGCACTATGACAACAATGAATTCACTCATCATATCTTTATGTGAAGGTAAACGGTGGTGATGGCAATGGAGGTGGAGGAGGGGGAAGACTGGCGATGTTCTTCAAGAAGGATCTGTTTGATGGGCTCTATGAAGCAACAGGTGGTGATGGTTATTTTGAACACGGAGCCTCGGGTACTGTATACCTGAAGAGAATTGATGACACCAGAGTATTCAAGACATTGTATGTACACAACAAGCACCCAATACATAACGGAGAAGCATGGAAGGTAAGGAATCTCTTATACCAAATCTATATTCTTGAAAAGAAAAGTTGTTGTGGCAGTGCTTCAAATTTCAGTTCTTTGTTCTTGCCTATAGTAAATATTAATGTCGACAAAATGCACATGCAACATAGCAGTTAAAAACTTTACCCTTTTAATTTGGTATAAGTGATGTATTAAGAATTTGTATACAATCCAGCAAAAGTCTTAAATGACTTGGATTTTGCTAACGATATCGCCTTGCTAGAATCTTCAATCCCCATAGCACAGGCACAGTTGACTAGAACAGCAGCTGCAGCCGAAGACCTAGGCCTTGTCATCAGTGTGCCCAAAATGACCGTGAACTGTAGCTCACAGCCAACTCTCCAAGTCTATGGCAAGTGCATCAAGCATGTCGCTGACTTTAAATATCTGGGTTGTACGATGGCTTCTAGAAACAAAGATCTTACTAGACGTTAAGCCCTAGCCTGGTCTGCATTCTGAAAGATGGAACCCATATGGAGAAGTACAATTATTCCTGTTGATATGAAGGTTAGATTGTTTAACACAACGTGTGTGACAGTATTGTTGTATGGCTGTGAATTGGGGATGCTGACAAGCAACATGGAGAGTAAAATAAACACCTTCACAACTTTATGCTATAGAGCAGGCATTCTCAATTAAATTTTGTAAAGTGCCAACTTGCAATAAATAAAAATCAGAAGTGCCACATTCCAATAGCAGCGTAGCGAGCGGAGCGTCTAACCTTAGGGCCCCTGGTGGGGTCCAGGGGCAAAGCCCCTGGCAGGGGTCCAGGGGGTGGAGCCCCCTTGAAGCTTATGAGTGGAAAAGAATGGCTTTCTGAGCATGTTTTTTCGTGGAAAACATTGCGTTGCGGTATGTTCGATGCAAAATCTGGATGTCGTAACGTAAAGCCTTTGATAAATTGGGTAAGGCTGCAACAACCTTAATTTCTTGCCCATATACTGAGAATGCCTAAGGAGGAATCCAGCAGATTGTACGCTCTTTGTACTTCTTCACATGGGAAAAGGAAGCCAGGTCGGCATAGAACATCATATCTGTCCTATTCAAAAGCTATTGGGATATACAAACAGCATGTTACACCCACAGGCTATAGCTGACTTGGCGTAAAACCAAAGTGCATGATTGGAGAAAATTTGTGATCGCCTGTTGTGTAGCCGACCAATGAAGATGATGAGACAATTTTTAAAGAGAACTTTTAATATTTAGGCTTATGCATGTATCTATATATTCAATGTTATAACCAAAACCTGAAAATGCTCAAAATATTAATGTAACACACTGTATTACTTAATTTCTAATCAACTCTGTTGAAACAAAATTAAATATTTTATTATTTAAACTCCATTACTTACCATGTCACACTTACACAACACACACACCTCCCACAACATTTACACCAACTACACACACAACATACACAAACACATAAACGACAAACACCTATTCAAAGAAGAAGACCCCGTTCGTCGATGCGGAGCACCTATATAAAGTGCTCCTTCTTCTTAGTAATTAATCTTACTAAATGTATTCACATATTTTCTCACTCAGAACCGTCGATCTTGGGTGCCTCTTCCACAAAGACCTACACGCGATCACAGGATTGATCTTCTTGACATCGGACATCATGCTCATGTAGAAGTTGAAGCAGTTGATGAAAATGGTCTCCGCACAATCACTAATCAGTTCAGATACTTTCAAGTAGCAAATTTCAGAGGAGACTACACAGCTACTTTGCATGTTGGTCAGAGTGACTATGTCCAGTTTATGTCCAGCAGTAGTGCAAGCTCTAGGGTCACATTCAATGTGGTTCTCTATGAGGTATGTTGAATTCAGTTGTTAACGAGGTTATGTAATAAGCAATATCCACAACCCTTGCACTTGAAAGTTTATTCTGTGTGCGTGGAAAAAGGTAGGCAAAATTTAGGGATCCGTACACTATAAGTACTGCCTCCATATAGATTTTGGAGCATGACATATCAGTTTTAAAAGTGCATGAGGACCTTTGTCTGTGCTCAGGCTGCAATCAGGCTATAGATTCATTACTATAGTATAGTATGGTTGAGGCACAGGCCACATGTGGCCAACACTATTCTCCTACAGTTACTTCTTTCATGGATGGTGACAAAAGTGTGTGGTCCGTGCTGACTCTGCACTTCCCTACTTCAATATTTTAAATTAAAAAATTGCAGGTGATTTATAGTGCACTGCGCACGGCTCACCTGACTTGTAATTCCACAAGGCCTCAGCACACTTTACAGAGCAGTTCTAATCATTGGGTTAAATCACTACTTGGACTCCCTGAGGCTAAAGTGCTTACAACGGCCTACATAAATTGGCGCAACCCTATCTTGAGCAATTCACGCCCTCATAGAATATACACTCAGCTCCAGCTGGACTCGAACGCGAAACGATCGATAGAATCTAAAGAGCCCATCTTTAACAGTCCGAGAACTAACCGATTGAGCTAACGAGAACTGTATAGTTCAGCACAGAGAAATTTTAATAGGTACTTATTGTACAAAAAAATTTTATTCACTCACTTTGCAACATTGCTTGAACTCATTTTCTTCTAGGAAGGAATCCTGGCTCTTCCCTACCACACATATCTGAAGGATGTCACCTTAAACCTGCTGTCAGGTCGTCTTTCTGGCTTATCGACCCTGAATATTTCTCTCAATGCTGCTGTCAACATCTACCCACAAGCCAAGGTCAACTCAGGCACAGCTAGTGTGTGTTCAATGCATAGCCTGAGTGTTCTGAGTGGGGGCGTACTACGGTATATTGGAGGTGTTGTTGATAGTCCAGGGTTAACATTGGATTTGGAAGGAGAATTGGCAGTTAGGGCTGGAGGAGTTGTGACCATGCATAAATTGGATGTGAAAGGTTTGTACATCATAGGGTACGATGGGGCTGATAAAACACGACATGATTGGAAAACATTTCCTTAAAACATAACAGTTGTTGCTATACGCAGTACCCAGAGAGTTAGAAAGAATAGAAAATCTTTCAATGTTTTGGCTTCCACCACATTCCTTCTACACCACAGCCACAGTATTTGTGGACCTCTTGGTCAGAAACCCTGATGACTTTGTGGCTGCACCTGGTGATTTGTTAATTAAAGGCATTAGCCATGATCACCAAAGTGAACTTTCCTCAACACCTACTGATTTTATTGCATTTTTAGAAAGTACTTCCAACTACTAACTAATATCCATAACCATTCTTGTTGAACTTGGAACATTTATAGTAGAACAGACAATTGTTTGTACTTAGAATTTCTCATTCTCTCATGAGAAATTCAATGATAGTGTTTCTATAAATAAATTACTAAATTCTTAAAAGTTAAACTTATTTGTTACTAACAATATATTTTAGTGAAGAGATCATGTAGTTAAGTGTATTTAATTTTCCTAAAGAATAATGTTCACTTTTAAATCAACAGAAGTACATTTGGATTTTCAAACTTAAGGAAAATAGAAACACTGCTGACAGAATCCTAAGAAATGAATTTTGCTGAAAAAGGTCTTTTTAGAGCAAATGATATGATTTTGTTTGTTTGTTTGTTTTGATTCTATTAAGGTCTTTCTTTGATTAAAATACGATTTCACAATTTTTCATACCCAAGTGAATCATGGCTAATGCCTTTAAGTTGAGTGATTTTTCTAGTTCAGACAGATAGTCATCATCAGTAGTCTTTGTGGTGCAAGCATCCAGTCTTGTCTCAGTTGCCATTAACTGTCTATCTTTCTTGAACTTCTTAAACATGCTTATCCCTGTCAAACAACCATCCACACACCCCAACACACCATATATTTTTAACACCATAAGCATGATAAGTTTGATCATTAAATTTATGTGACTTACTCTTTTCATGTAACAGCAAAATACATCAGCATAGACCATGAAGCAACTATAGATGTGAGTGGGCAAGGTTGGGGCCCAGGCAAAGGGCCCAGTCCAGGGATTACACATAATCAAGGAGGATCAGGGGCCTCACATGGAGGAAGAGGGGGCAGGAGTCAGTTTGTCAGTTATGCCCCGGCTGCTTATGGTAACACACTGGAGCCTGGGTCTTATGGAAGTGGTGGTAGTGTTGTGACTAACTCTGGAACAAATGTAAGTTTACATAGATTTTGTAACCATGAGTTTGAATGACTTGAAAAGTGCATTGAATACATGTATGTAAACTTCATTTATTTTATCCATATCAAATTGTTGTGCATGTTCTACATTATTCTTCATATCATAATTTATTGTTCACATTAAACACATGTATATAAATTGTATAAATGTTTTCTGGACCTCTTGGGAGACCAGTACTTATGTATTGAAAGAGTTATATCCAGACTAAAGAAAGATTAAACTAAACTATGTAAATATGAAAAATGGAAATTACTGTTTGAAGATTCTAAACGCGTTTGGGGGGAGCGGTTAGCACAGCTGTACATTTCCTCTGCTTTCAATCAATGAGTTCCCAGGTTTGATTCCCCAGCCCACCGCTTTATGTGCATTTGGTTTTCAGTCCATGCTTGCTTCCGCAGGTTTTTCTTCAGGTACTTTGGTCTTCCTCCTTGTATTTGAAACCTGAATTTAAAAACATCTTGGAGTCCAGGTGAAGATATAAGCTTCCTTAAGATTACTTGGTACCAAGTTGGGTTTCCTTGGCGAAAGCTTAAACAAGATGATTTTGATTTTAATACAGTTGTCTCTATTGGACCAATCACTTTTGGCATGGTGCATTTTCGGTAGCCTAACTTCAGTTTGTCATATATTTTTTTAGAACATATGCAGTGGTGGTGGTGTAGTTCTGCTGAAAGCTGATAACCACATTTTAATTGATGGTGATGTCCTTGCCTCTGGCAGAGATGCCAATGTATTAAGAACCAGTGGAGCAAGTGGTGGCAGTATATGGATCAATACTAACAGTTTTAGAGGTATGAATCATGTTTGATTCTTATATTTTATAAAGATTGTCAAAATATACTTCACAAATATGTATATTTTTGATACTTAAAGATGTGATGATATCTTAAGGTAAAATCCAAAAAGTAAGGGTAGCGGATGCAAATTTCTCTGCCATTGCACTTGCCATTGATTTATAAATGAATGTAATTTTCAAACCAAAAATTCTAAATTGTAAAAATTTGCTTATTTGTAGGAAATGGTCGCCTCTTAGCTAACGGTGGAGATGCAACATGTGTACCACACTGCAACAGATGTGATAGTAGGAAGCGCTGCCTTGAATGTAGGGATTACTATTACTGGCAGGATTTCAACTGTATTGCAAGATGTGATCATGAGGATAATGAATGGCCGCCACGATTTTATTTCTGGGATGATCGTGAGGTTGGGCGATATTGTCGAAGAGAAACAGGCACACGTAACAAGGTATTATCAAGCTCAATGCCCATTTCATTTTATTTTATAAACATTTGGTTCTTAAGTTACAACAAAAAGCATACAACCAATGTCACAAATATACAAGCATAATTAGTCTATTGCTGCATATTCATCTTTTTTATTTCAAAGCTTTAATTTATCATTAAGAAGTAGCTCTTTGCTACTTATTGTTGTCCTTGACATTAAACTGTTTCAACCTAGATGCATTTTAATAAGCAACAAAAAACCAATTATTCAAACACTTTCAGTTTGGGAAGCATCAATTCACCCACTTATTTAAGATGATAAGGACTTTTAGTTTATTTTCTTAGCTACTATTAGTAATTTTTTAATGTTAAATACAAGTCAAACAGGTATGGATTCAACAATTGTAGAAAATTGTATGTTGTTCTAACATATTGGATGTTACAACAATATTTGATCAGGAATATGATGTTAGGCAAAAATGAATGCTCGGTTTTAATCTCATAATATTTTCATTTATCTTAAAAGATAACAAATATGAAAATGGAATGTTGTTTCATATCTTGCTTTTATTTTTCAAAGGAAATTGGTGGAGGTGGTGCTGGTGGTCGTATAGCAATTCATACTCAAACATACAATCAATTCAGTGGTATAATCCAGACCTATGGAGGGGCATCTGATGTAGAAACAGGTGGACCTGGGACAATATACATATCTGACATCACTCCAACTAGCACTGAAATATCACTAATTATTGACAACAACAAGCAGACTCCTCTTTCCAAGTTTCCACCGGCCAGTCTTGCTCAAGATTCATCACGGGCGTACCTTGTGACTGATGATCCCAACATTGAGGAGTATACCTTTGATAAGCTTATAATCAGAAATGGTGCACATCTTGTGTTTGATGGTATTCCCGATAGAAACATTGCTGTCAATGTTGGGTATATGGACGGGGATGGATCAGGCTTTGTGCATTTTGATTCTAGATATCACCTGAATATCACAGACTCTAAATCTCCATTCCCAGTTGGATTCAGAGTGGAACAAGGAACATCTATCAGCTTGCCACCAGGTTTGTAAAATGTTACTATTATACAAATATTGACTGCTTTGAGGGGCATGGTTTAAATTTTTTCCCGAGGTGATTTCTGCTTTCCTGCCTGAACACTTAAGCACCGCGAGCCCATCATCCCGGTAAAGGCCTATTGGCTGATGATATTTCTTTTCTCAGTTTTTCCAGGATGAACAGGCCGACTATTTCGCATTTTTCCGTGCCATCATATGCGCCCATTGCAAAGTCAAAAGAGTTGCTCATGTCTCTTTTTACCCGTGGCTTTGATGAAAGAGTTTTACGCGCATGCAGAATTGTTTCATATTGAAGCTCGGTGATTTTGGTGTATCCTTTGGCCCATTCTAATGTGTTCTTAAGGAGATCCTCTGATATTGAATGATTTCTATCGAATACAAGAAAAGATTTGCTCTCTGGATCTGTTATATTGTTGAACCATTTAAGGACTTCAGATGTACTTATCCATTGGTTCACTTTGATTTTTTCCTTTATGTCTTTGTTAATACGATCAATGAATTGTTTGCTTACTTTGCCAAGTTCACTCTTTGTTGGGTTTATCAGGCGGCATTTGGGATTTCCTTCATTTATTAATCTATAATTATATCTGAAATACATGATAAATTATGGCAACATATTGAAATTTTGTTTGATTTTGATAGTGTTAAGACTAGAAGAGTCCACCCTGAGTGATTTTGTGATTGATGGCCATATTGGTGGTATCAAGGAGTTAATCATTGGAAGAGATGTCACTCTTAATATTGGACCATATGTAAGTGAACAGTTTTAGCATTAAAAGCCTACAATCTTATGCAAATTGGAATGATTTAATGGTTATACATGTAACTGCAACTTACTTTAAACAAGTGAAATTGTACAAAACAAAATGCACTGGGTTCTGAATTTGGAGATGTTTACTTACGACACATAACCAGGTGATTTGAACAGCTGCAACTTCAGCACAAGGTGCATTGCTTTATACAATATCGCAAGCATCAAGTAAATAGCAGATATTGGACAAAATTTTGATTATTTTTTTTGTGGATGATTTACACTTCCTATTTTAGAAAACAAAACCTTTGACTTCCAAGAAGTCAAATATTTGAATTGTATTTTATTTGTTGATTTTGGGTATGAGGCTATTCTCTAAATATATTTATTGATGCTATACAATGAGAAAGAACCAAAGATTTGTTTGTAAAACATTCCTTTCACATCATAGATTGCAGAAAAATCAAAAGAAATTTGGAATTTTCATTAGATATCATGAAAAGGCCAAAAAAGTTCATCTATAGAGAGCAGTATTTATCATTGTTGACAATGATAATTAAAAAGAAGAGAATATCTAAATATTTTGAGATACAAGGTTTGAATTTTGACAATGAAACTTTGCATGTTGTCATTATTACCGCTTATACTTAAAATGATGCAAATATCTCAAAATGTTTTGTGAAAAGTTTTGGGATGATGCTGAACTGGTCCAATGCCCATTTAATATAACTCACAGACAATCAAGTTGATACAGCATTAATTGACCTACTTTTATAACAGGCAAGCAGCATTGACCATGCAGCCAAGCATTTTTCAATGGATACTATTCATGTCCTAGCAGATGGTATTCTATCCTCTTACTATTCCGATGATATCAAAGATAGTTTGGAACCATCACTGTCTCTACAACTTCAAAATCAACTCAAAGTTCATCCAGGAGGTACTGTCAGGGTGAGTGTTAAACAGAGAAAGGTCTTTTACATTTCTATTATGATGACATTAAAGAGCAATTAAATTGCAGGTGATTTATAGTGCACTACGCGGTCCTCCTGACTTGTAATTCCACACGGCCTCAGCACACTTTACAGAGCAGTTCTAATCATTGGGTTAAATCACTACCTGGACTCCCTGGGGCCAAAGGGCTTATTGCGGCCTACAATTGTGGCTGTGACTTATTTGTTAATTCTTATTCCTCCATCAGTGGTTATTATATGGTATGATCAAGATATATAGAGTATTGATAAAGGCTAGAGTGCAGGCTGGCCCAATCGGAGCATTTGCTCAGTAAGGAATGGGCTCATGACCCCATTGTAACTTGTTGATGTACAAATGTTGTGCTATAAATTTATTAATCACAAGCAAGAGACTAGAAGGCACTTTTTGAAAAACTCTTTGGGAGATATGCAAATGTATTCATGAGTTTGTGTGTCATTGTAACACATGGTTGCATACAAAGTTCGCGTTTTGACTCAAACCGACCTTTCTTGAAAGACCCATTTACGATATTATCAAAATAACATTTGCATTCACTTGTTCCCAGTAACATACAGGCTGGAGGGCTTGATATGATGGGTTACTAAGATTCATTGTTTCCCAAATTATTTGAAAATATATACAATTTGAAAAGGTGTTGATGAAAATTAAAATTGCAGTAAGATGTGAGTGAATGGGTGCATTTTAGGTTTTCATTTCATTTTGATAGTTGTGGTTTTATATGCACTTGTGGATTTTCTTTTTTGATTGAATATTGAAGGGATCAAAACTTATGATATTTTTGGATTTTGATGCAGGGTAACTGGATAAATGTGACAGCAGGCCACAGAATAGAGGTGGATACAGCAGGCTTGGTTGACACAAAGGGAGCAAGTCCTATCTACGATGCATATGACACCTATGGAGGTATGATGAACTCATATAGCAAAAGTGGCCATATAAAGATTAAAATTTTCATATACATGTTTTGTTTTTTACATTTTGAAACTAGTATTTGAATGTTGGTATGATATGTTTTGATCTGTACAAGCATCTTACAAATTAACTCCCTTATATTTTCTCAGCTTACATGTTCAGAGTCACAGCTATAATACAAGAAATGCTCAGGATTATAGTATTAATAAAACTTAAGAAAATATTCTCTGATCCTGCTGTTTCTAATTCTGGACAAACCTTTTGGAACTCTCTGAGTAATGACATAAAAAGATGCAAAAACACTAAAGAATTCAGAAACAATCTAAAAAAATATCTTTTGTCAAATTATAATTGAAACTAAATTACATATAATAGTATACTTAATCGGAGCATTTGCCTTGCTTATGTTGTTTGTTTGTCCTTTGCTGTTATTTGTTTAGCTGTACTTTTGAAACTTATTTTGTTTGCAGGGTATCATCACTTCAAGTCTTCCTGGCCTCTTGATGATGTCCTCAATATTACTTTGTTTTACCTTTTGATGTTTTTTTTTAATGAATTTATGTAATTTTGATATTGGAATAAAGTAAGTTTGATTGATTTGATTGATCTTTTGACCCTGTATCATGCTATTCACAGGAGCGTCTGGAGGCAGCCATGGTGGCACTGGTGGGAGAGGGGACACACAAGTAGTTGTTAACCCAGCACATGGAAATCCTATGGCACCCTCTACATTTGGTACTTTAGGTGGTAGTAGTCCACCAGGTAGTGGATCAGGAGGGCGTGGAGGTGGTGTTATAAACATGCAGGTGAATTAAATTTAAATATGCTTTGGGAGGGGTCCAGTTGGCCACAGGATTTTTTTCCATTTCCTGTTTAAATGCAGAATGACTTTCTGACCATTATGAATGTAGTAGTCTAAAAATAAGCTGCACATATTTGAAACCTGACTAATCAGGAAAATAATTCTAATTAAACCTCAAGTACATTTGCATTTTGCAAAATAAAGTTGTAACTTTCATTGGAAACTTTCATTCATTTTTTTTCTTTCATTCATTTGTAACTTTATTCATTACTTTGCTTCAAACTTGTTTACAATGTGTTTATTTTGCTTCAAATTTGTGTTTATGCAGGCACCATTCATTCATATTGATGGAACACTCAGATCAGATGCAAACAATGCAGGAGGATTGAAAAGTGGAGGCGGGAGTGGAGGAAGCATTTTCTTAGACTGTAGTAATCTGCGAGGTCAGGGGACACTCACAGTACTAGGTGGTGCTGCATCTGGATATAGTGGCGGTGGTGGAGGAGGAAGGATCAGCACTCGATATCAAAATAGTACATTCCAAGGAGATCTGCTTGCACATGGAGGGGGCAATGCATTTGAAGTTGGTGGGGCTGGGACCATAATACTCAAAGATATATTCCAGAATGAAAATCACCTTAAAGTAGACAATAGATTTGTCGGAACACCTCAAGAGCTTGAAATCCGTTATGATAGACTGACTAGAAGCCAAGGCCTTACTTGTAGAACCTGGTTACCGTTTAGCCCTGATGGAAGTGATTATCACTTTGCTGATGTTGATATTAAAGGTTCAGCTCATCTGGCTTTATATCAAGATGAATTAGCTACATCACATGAGATGATATCAGACAGGAGCAGTGGTGATGGGACGGGATACTTCCATATTGGTCCTGGCTTGGTAAGATTATGTTTTTGTCAGTCACAACTTTCTTGCAACTCGCATAACAAAATGAAGTAAAGAAAAGCTTAGATTTGTGTGAGACAGAATAAATGTACAATTATGATATTTTACAAGAGTTTTTATTTTGTTAGTATGTGTAATGAGCATGAGCCTTTAGGGCGAATGCTATAACACATTTAGGGCACAAGCAAATTGTCAAGGGAGTTGTTTTGTTTGCCCAATAATGTGTCTAGACAGGGTGTATTATCACAAATTTAAATTAGGATACCATCACAGTTTTTAGCTCTAAGGCAAGGTTATTTTGCAATGCCAACGATTCCTTATGACCAAATATTACATAAGAATTGTCTTTATTAGTAACAATGACTGTTTGGAAATCTGCCTTGACTAACCTGTTCCAGCCACTTTGCACCTATCAACTGTGAAATGTTTATCAAACCCTCATTTTAATAAGGAAACAACATCATAATCTAATTTTACTCACCAAATGTTTATTTTACTAAAATTATATAACTTTTTTTCAAATAAAGCCCATCAGTGAAAATGTACCAAAACTACCTTTTGTTCATAATCATACATGTTTAGGGACATGGTCAGTCCTGTCAAATTTTTTTATATAAAACAGATGTTTTGTCTGGGTGCAACAAATGCAGCAAACATTTTGACTGAGAGACATGATAACTTTGTAGGAGGATGTAAGATATAACAAATCGAGTACACTAATTATCAATATGACCATACTTGGTCTACAACTTTATGTTTATCATCTCTAATATTGCAGACCCTGGGAATTGATCTACCACCTGATACTCCAAGATTGTCATGGAACATTCAACTTTATGGCAGAGGTGTACTTAATATGCCTGCTCATCTTGAAGTACATGATCTGACTATGGTATTAGAAGGAACAGTCAATGGTGTCAGAAACATTTCTGTTGGCAGTGGTGGTATGGTATATTTTAGGTAAGTCAAATCATATTCATAATCACACTTCCGATGATGAGACCGACGACTTTACGTGCCCTCCGAAGCACGAAGCAAGTAGATTAAAGTTTCTTACTTAAGGAAATAAGGAGATGTGCCGAGCCCGGGACTTGACCCCACGACAAATGCATTTGATTATGAGTCCAACGCTCTAACCACTTGGCCATGCTCCCCTTTTAGTAAACAAAAAACAAAAGTGTAGAGTTTGTAGCGTGCACAAGATATTCAGAGGGTGCATGCTTCCAATTTTCATGAAGGACAAACATAAGTTATTTCATTTCCAAAAATAATCGTTCTTAGCTTTTCAAACTGTCATGGAAAAAAAATTTAAGATATAGACCATACAATCCGTACCACTAAGGATACTTATCATCAAGCTTAAATTTTTGTTTTATTCATGTTAAAATTTCTTTGCAGACATATAACCAACAGTACCTATCATGTGTCAGAA